>JBAMBO010001377.1:600000-871104 GCA_037044535.1 Lordiphosa magnipectinata
GCAAATTATGGGGGCTTCGAATAGTGTTTTGATACTATCGATGGTTGTAAATTTGGCCAACCATCGATTGTTGTGACCCCCTATCGATAGTATCGGACAGGAATATTGCTCATTTCTAAAGTTGGAGTAAAATTTTATGAAATTTAACTTGTCATATTTATATATTTGACTAAATTGTACCCGCGGCTTGGCTAACAATTTGGGCAGTTTGATAAAAATCGGATGAATATGTCGTATAGCTGCCATATAACAAAATGGTCAAAGTTGTGGCGCCATCTATTGCTGAGTTGGGGAAATAACACAGCTAAGAAGGTTCGACGAAAATCGTTTAAAGCCGAGTATCCAGCACCGCGGAAACTAAAAATTCCTGGCAAACTTCATATAAAAAAAACTGTGCCAGGAATTTTTAGTTTACCTTTTCCTTTCTTGAGTATCCAGCAACATGAACGAAACCCACAGTTTCTTATCGATAGTTGGCCTATAGATAGCGCGTGTGGATCGAGAGAACAGCTGATACACAGCTCAGGAATATATTGTTTACAATTATTTTGGACGTGATGGGCGAAAATTTAGAGGGAATGCTTTTCTGTTTTTGTTATGAGCTGTCATATTGCTGGGGAACCAGCAGTTTGCAAAGATTGTTAGGGGATGGTGCCAAGGTGACACTTATGCCAAATTGCTGAGGCGGCCCTAGAGATGCCCTCCATGGACACAAAAGTCGATAGGATGTCGTAGGTTGAGACGACTTCTGAGCCTGTTTGTCGCCAGATCAGAGGCAAGTCTATGGGAGTGGGCCACCAGTCGGTCATGATACATCATAATAACCAAACAAACAAAACAAACTTGCTGGTGTGCATATTAATTTGGGGCGCATAAGGGCAAAGCGTCCAAATCGCGGTATATAGTTGTATGCCTCTCATACCAGGGACCTCACATAGAAGATTCTAGGTTCTTGAGGGTAGTGGAGCATGCCGTACCCCATAAAGGGATCCCCCAGATCCACCACTACGAAGCTTGAGAAGCCAGTTGAGCTTCAATGTCATAGCTGCAACCGTAGCTACTGCCCGAGACACATAGACTGGTCAAGCGGCGGTCCAGAGATACGCCAAGGTATTTAACCGCGGTATCCTTTTGATCCTAGGAATCGCACTCGAGCAACTTTTCGGGATCTCATAACGATCATGTTGACTCTTTAAACGATTAACGGCTATGTTCCAGCAGTTCGGCCATAGACCAAAGCCAAGGTACTGATCCGGCCACTTAGTTGACAAAATCCTTAATATTTATGCAAATGTATTTAGGCAATCTTGTATCCCACCATGAAAGACGTGATTTGATCGGCGGCCAACCAAGATTTCATACTACTTTGGCGACTGGCATGACATTATAAAGTTGTGCTCATAATTGTGCGCCACCCGGGCGCCACACTGCAAAGTGTCATTCATAGCCATCGGTTTATCATCCCCTAGTATAAAGTAGCACCTACTTCCTCTGGAAATTATATATATTTTTTTAAATTTATTTAAATTCAAATAATTAAGTGCTTAACAGCTGACTGATCAGAGTGACCATGCACATTTTTGGTGGATGGGGTATAAAAACTTCAGTCAAGCCGAAGTTAGCTTTTCTCTATTTTTGATGTGAAACATCTTTAATTTCGGTACGGAAGATTTTAGTAGGAGAAAAATTTGATTTCAGCGTCACGTGACGATGACGTTATTCATATTTTGTTTTGTTGTTTTGTGGAGTGTCACACACAAACACCAACTCACACAAGATTGTTGGTAGAGGGTGAGCTGGGGATAAGGCTGGAATGACACTTTCAATTTTTAGGGACAATTTTTGTCACAATTTTCCGTCTATGAGGAAAAGTTGTAGGTGTACGCGAATCAAAATATGCTTAAATTGGCCGCAAAATGTTTTTTAAGAGGCTGAGATGAAACACAGCATCGACTTTTGTCCATTAACGAAAAATTGCGACAATAATTGTCCCTAAAAATTGAAAGTGTCATTCCAGCCTAAGACGAAGAAAGAAGGGGGTGGGAAAAGTATGGGAAGAGTGTCGGAACAATGTGGGAACAGTGCGGGAAGAGTATGAGAAGAGTGTGGGAACAGTGTGGGAAGAGTATGGGAAGAGTATGAGAAGAGTGTGGGAAGAGTGTGGAAACAGTCTGGGAACAGTTTGGGAACAGTGTGGGAAAAATGTGGGAACAGTGTGGTAACAGTGTGCGAACAGTGTAGGATCAGTGTGGGAAAGTGCAGGAACAGTGCGGAAAGAGTGTGGGATGCTATTTCAAGATGGAGATTATTATTTTTTCCTGTTATTCCTTGGCTATTGTTGTTGTTTTCATTTATCTATGGAGCAGAACAATAAATAATAGTAACAGAAAAAAAGAAAGGACACAGCAGCAAGTGATCTTGTTGTTGGTGTTTTTACTCCCTGTAAGTTCAATTTTTCTTTTTTTTAAAGATTGCAATTGCTGATTTCTACACCATTGAGAGAGCTTGTGATGTTGAAATTGAGTCCTTAAACTTAGCATCATGTTTCACATCAAAGCCTCGTGAGTGTTAACGACACTCACACCGCTGGTGCTCTAAAATTTATGTGGAATCCGTTAGAATGGGAAACAAAAAAGTGGTTTTTGTTACAATATTACGCAAAAATTTTTCAGATTTTCCTAAATTTAAAAATCACATTGCTAAAATTATGTTATGTGAAGCTTTGAAAATAAGTTTGCAGATAGTCTGATGAAAAGCAAAAGAGTTTCATACAACAGGTTTCAGCCCATTTTTCGACTTCGGGGGAGATTTTCCACAATTTTTAAGTCACTTATTCCATATTGCAAAAGTTTTGCGATTTGGAGACCAAACTTGGTCGAAAATTTGGTGACAAATCACAAAACTTTTGCGAAACTGAGCGGTAAGAGTCCAAATTTGAAACAAAAATCGCAAAAGTTTTGCAAAAGTGAAAATAAGAGCATGCCTGCCATGATGTGAATCACAGTGAATAAGTCACACTCACGCTAAAATTGCTCATCACTATCACCACTTGCTCAGTGGCGCCAAATAAAAGCAGCTAGCTTTTGACAGTGAGCGAGACAATAACGGCCAAGTTTATAAATTCAAATAATTAAAGCTTTTACCAATAAGAATTTTATATTAAACAATTTAAAAATTGAATTATAGTGAAAAAAAATTATTATCCCCACTTACTCTCTAAGGTAAACACTTACTTGAGTCAACAGCCATCTTCAGTTGTGGGTGCCCCGAAAGCTCTCTCGCCATCTCCCGCTCTTTCCAATCTCTCTCACAATCTTTGGTATTGTTGGGGGTTATTTGCCATTTTCGTCCTAGCCTCTCGTTCATTCTCATTCGGTCTTTTGAAGGAGTCAGACGTATTCGGAAGATCGCGGTCTTAAAAGCCAAACAAACCAATACGAAGTGAAAAATTTAAAGTTGTCCATTTTGTGAATGTGAATCTGTGAAAAAAGTGCGATATAAATAAATAAAAGCCCAGTTTAACTGCAAAGTGCAAAAAGTAAATTGGAAAATTGTGGTTGATATGCAAATTATTCACACGTACAAACACACATGAAATATTTACAAACTAGCTGAGAAAGAGGAAAATGCAAAGTTCCGGCTCCAGCTCCCGTAGGAGTTTGTCTGCAAAAATCGATAATCACGCACACTCACACACACACATACAAATATAAATAAAGCGGGAGTAGGGGAGCATGCTCACACAATCAGAACAGAACAGTCTCCAAATTACACTACAGTTCACACAGCTAGTAACAGTTGAGATTTGAATGTAACAAAATTTGAAAATTAAAATTGATAAAGTTTTGTTTATGTTTTTAAACAAAGCATTTAAAATTAACTCTTCTTTTAAATTCTTTTTACTTTATTTTCACTGATGCTAATTTTATGGGCAGCAGAGCTGGCCCTGCCGCAAGCCTCTGGCTTTTGTCGTTGCTGAAGTTCTCTCTTGTCATTTATTTATGCTATGTTTATGCTGCTGCTGCTGCTGCCTCCATACCATTACCATTCCACCCCATCCTCTCACCTCCCCTGCCTGCTGGT
This sequence comes from Lordiphosa magnipectinata, assembly GCA_037044535.1. Taxonomy (NCBI): domain Eukaryota; kingdom Metazoa; phylum Arthropoda; class Insecta; order Diptera; family Drosophilidae; genus Lordiphosa; species Lordiphosa magnipectinata. Next base: position 604,084 of record JBAMBO010001377.1, read on the forward strand.
CTATTTTATTTGCTGCTGCTTTCTGTGGAATCTTGTTTCGCTTTTCCACTTCCCGCCCCTTGCCTTGACTCCCAGAGACCGCAACCAGCTGCTTTACGGTCTTGCTCCACTTCAAGGTCAGTGTAAGGTTAGTTATCACATAAAAAAAGGGCCATGGCAGTGATTTCTACCGAATGCACTGTTGCACTGTGTGCTCAAAATTATGTTTTTTTGAGTGCGTTTCGAGTTTGTGATCAAAAATTTTAAATGGAAAAAGGTAGAAAATTCACAAATTTAATTAGATAGCAAAAAAAAAAGTCGTGGATTCGATAAGGTCCGAATCTAGAACGAACCTTTAGTTCAGTACAATTCTGTGAGTATTTACTACACGATAGCTTAGTTCCAGGAGCAACAATCTAAAACTACTCACCCAAACATTAAGTGGTGGGTTAACTGCCTACCCGATATTTCGATATTATGAGCTTACTTAAGCACTGGCTTTGTTAAGTTCACTAGCAGGAAATCCAACCGTAACCAGAACCGGAACCGTATACCGAAAATAACCGATTAAAACTCAGAACCAGAACCGGAACCGATATTTTTAATTTTTTGAGTTCTGGTATTCGAGTACCGAAATTTTTGGGACCGAGCTGTTCTGAATTCCATTTTTGGTTTAAGTCGATTTCAACCTTTAATCGATAGCTGCTAGGGTTGCTTCATGTGAACCAAAGTGTTCGGACAACACAGATTATAGTTCATTTAGCTATATTTAACCGTATTTGATATGACATATTCAAAAAATACTGTTTTAAATGAAATTAAATGGATTTAAAGCGTACATAAGGGCTTTGTAAATTCACAATATAGAGTTGGTGACAACTCTGGTTGCTTTCGATATACATAAACACGTGCGCTGGCCATCCAGCGAGCTGTTGACTAAACCGGTTTCGAAACCAAGTTCGAAAAGTAAAAATGTAAACAAATCGTTCGGAATTCGGAACAGCAAAATGTAAAACGTACGTTTTCGTTTCATTTTTACTTTTTGAAAGCGGTCGGAATTCGGAACAGGCCTGATAGTCTGGCTTAGCAAAACTTTTTTATTGTGAAATAGAAAAACGCGAGACCATTCTCTTTCAAAATATTGCATCCTATATTCTAGGGTCTAAGAATGATGAATGTGAAGAATCCAGGATCATGATAACCTCTGAATAGAAAGGAACTTGTGTTATCCAAATGAAACTTTGCTTTTATACATTGAGTTTTATCTAAAGAAACAGGACAATTCAAATAGCTCTTTATTTTTGGCATCAATTATTATCAATTTTCCTGAGCTGAAAACGTTTACAAAATAAAAAATAGAGGAAAGCTAACTTCGGCTCGACCGAAGATTATATATAATATATACCCTTGTAGCTTGATGGTGCCACTATTTTGAGCATTTGCTTCCTAGTTTGTTATATGGCAGCTATACGATATATTCATCCGATTTTGACCGAACTCCCCAAAATTGAGTGCAAACTGATAATATTCACAACTGGAAGGTATAAAGACGCTACCATTGAAAGCAAAAAAGTTTTTCTCACTAGAACTACTTTTTCGACCGATAGTTCCTATGGCAGCTATATGCTATAGTCATCCGATTTGAATCAAACTTGGTAGAATTGTGTAGTTTGGGAGCGATAGCATTGAAAACAAAAAAGTTTTTCCTACTTAGACTTTTTTTCAGACATATCTTTTGTATCGCAGCTATACTATATAGTTGTCCGATTTTCATAAAACTTGGCGGAATTATGTGATAGCATAGAAAACTTAGAAATGCGATGATTGGGGACGTTTGCGTTGAAGACAAACAAATTTTTCTCACTAAAACTACTTTTTCGACCGATGGTTCCTATGGCAGCTATATGATATAGTCATCCGATCCGGCCAATTCCGACAAATGTGCAGCGTATTTGTACCAAAAGGCTTCGTGCAAAGTTTGGTTAAGATAGCTTTAAAACTGACGGAGGAGATTGCATAGAAACAGACGGACAGACTATCAACTCAGCTCGTCATGCTGATCAAGAATATATATACTTTGTGTGGTCGGAGATGCTTCCTTCTATGCCTTTGAGAAGGGCAAGTATTTAGTGTTATTCTAATGTCTTCGCTGCGAAATCAAATGGACGCAAAACCAATAGCCGCTCTTTCATTAAATTTTACCAGTACGTACTGGATACCGAAATAAAAATCTAGGTAACGATACGAAACCGAAAACCGAAATAATATTAGAACCAAAACAGAACCTTTTTACCGAAACATAAGGTCCGGTACGTACCAGAACCAGAACCAAAATGCAATTCTTTTTGATTCCATCTTCACAAGTCTTAGAAAATCAAACTCACAAGTGTCTCTAGAACTGGTAGCATTATTAGTAGTTCGCATACCCTATTATCGAAACATTCTTATCGATCCATTTAGTCTAATTTTTCCTTTGAATGCAAAAATTAAAACTTTTAATAACCATGGTGACCTTTTAGTTTCATCTTTGAAATTTTGTTTTAACCGGCTCGAGGTCAGGTATATTTTTTGTGTGTGTTTCAAACTCCACAGCTGACAAAGCGGACGCTGTGAACTTCCTGAAGACGAATCCCGACGGGGTTCGAATTATATTAAAGAAAAAAGGAAGAATGCGTTTTCTGACAATGTAAAAATTTACATATGGGCATCTGACCTCAAGCCGGCTAAAACAAAATTTCATTTTTAGTAATATATTCGCATTTTACAATGAATACGGTGTGTGGCACATTTTTGAACTCAAAATAGTTGATCGCGTCTAGACCAAAAGAATCGGAAAAGTTATGATAGTAGTGTAAAAACTTGGGCTGGGTTTTGTCTGATTAGCTGACGTTTTCTTTTTATAGCACTTTGAGGTTTTTAACTTCTGATTGGGTTTAGAAGCTCCACATCTCGTAAAGTATTTGGAATGTTTTGAAAGGTCTTCAGCGAAAACGTAGCTCTTTCTAAATTGCAAATCAGAAATATCTCATCTCTATACTCAATATTACAAAAATGTGGATAATACATTCAGTTTTCCCTTGGTATTTTTGACTTTTTTAACATTATCTTGAAATTGCCAAATTGTAGCTTAGACTAAAATAAAAAAAAAACCTAGGAACGAACCTACCAAAATGCTAAATTTTTTTGCTAAAAATTAAATCCAAAAGTTAAATTTCTTCCTTTATGTTTTAATTAAGATTCTTGTAATGATTTGATTTCTTTTTTTAAGTGATTTAACCAAAACGTCACAGAAGGGAACACATTTCTCTTCTGGTGGGGACCCTCACGGGTCACTGTCTTATTGGCAGACACGCATCACGCCTAGGCGTCACTCACCATGACTTCTGTAGAAGTTGCAGATATGAAGAAGAGGAGGAAACAGTACAACACCTTCTCTGCCACTACCCCGCTTTAAGAGGAAGGAGACTTAGGACACTTGGTCAACCGCTTCTACTCAACCTCTCGGAGATACCCGGGCTAGAGATCCCAGCTCTAATAAAATATATTCGGTCCACACAAAGGTTCAGTACCGGGGACCCCCCTCAGTCTTAAAAAGGGTTAACAGGGAATAAACATGGCATCGCAATGGGCCCAAAGTGGCCTAAGTGGGAGAACGACTTGTCGTTCTCAGCCAACGCAACCTAACCTAACCAAAAAAATTAAGATTTGAGCGAATAAGTTCCAAAAGTTACAATATTTACGAGATTTGGTAAAAGTTTGACATGCTTGTAGGGCTAAAACTATATCAAGGAGTAATCGAATGAAGTTGGTTTGTTTATTTCGGTCTAAGTTACAACTTAGTACTATATTGGTTCATAATTTATATCGAAATATATATATATAGTTGAAAGACTTTAAATAAAGAGAAGAAAGAAAACTGGACTCTTCTTGGACAATTTTTTTTTACTTTGAGTATTTAAGTTTGTTGTTGAAAAGACAAAAGATATAACCGACATCTAAGGATATTTCCGACAAGTCTATATCTAGGACAACTTTTCTTTGTGGTAGTTTTCAGCTTCTTCAGGTCTTCTGCTATTGTGTTGAGATTAGGAAACTAAGTACTTTTATCCCTTGACTAAGGGCCCACGCACACATGCCGAACTTAAGGCTGATCTTGACAAATAAGGACGTTCCGTTCTTGCAAGTGTGGACAACAAGCACTGGCTTGATCTCCAGAATTAAGTTGGAAGCTCAGCTTTGCGGAATCAATCAAGCATGTTTGTTGACACGTCTTGCTGACGTACTAAAATATCACGGTCGGCCGTCATCCTTCAGAGGATCTATCGCATTCGAATGAATCACGAACTGTATGAGCTCTATGAGGACATCAGTCTAGTCAAGCGCATAAAGCAACAGCGGCTGCGCTGGTTAGGACATGTAATCCGGATGGATGAAGAAGCTCCAGTAAAAAAGACGTACAAAGCGAAGGCGGCTGAGTTTGGAGGACAAGGCAGGAGGGGTCGCCCACCACTAAGATGGGATGATCAAGTGCGGAAAGACATTTCCAACATTAGTGTTAACAACTGGTGCCAGCTCGCACAATACAGAAGCGAGTGGAGGGCATTTATTGCAGAGGCCAAGCCCGTCAAGCGGTTGTGATGCAACATCGGGCCAATAAAGAAGAAGAGAAAGAAGATGTGTGCGAGCACCCCTAAGACTTTCTTAGTTTATTTTTATTATCATTTCTTACTTTAATTTCTTTCTTTTTTCCGCTCAAGGACGTAGTCAGATAGGCCAGATTGGGAAGGGGGATAGGCGTCAGGTGTACAAAAATACAGCCATTTACTTTTTCATCATTCTTGTAATAACCACAATATCTTTTTCTATAAAACCATATGAAATAGTAGAGGAGAAGACCAGGAAAGATGCCAAGATAAGACATAAAATCACAAATCTACTCTTAAAATTGCCTTTACATGTTACGGAATTCTCTGAGAATTGCAATATCCACACTCAGAAAATTATTTTTTTATATTTAAGAAAATAACCCTAGAATCGAAATCGACTTAAAATTTAGAAAAAATTTCTATATTTAAGAAAAAATTTTCTGCATTTTAGAAAAGATGCCCTAAAAATGTATTTTTTAGAAAAAACTTATCTATTGCTTTTTGCCTTTTCTAATTTTTAGGGTAATTTCGCCTTTAATTTTAGAAAATAATTTAAATTTAGAACACAATTTCAATTATTTGGAAAATTTTCTTAAAAATAAGGCCCTATGCCCTTTGGCCCTTTTTTTAGGGCGATTTCTAAAAATGAGGGCGAAAATGGCACTTTTTAGGGCGAGTTGTTTTTTGAGTGCATATTTTACCACACTATTTTGGGCTAGATTCTAGCCAACTTTTATAGTTCCAAACTAAATCTGATCCGCCAGAGATTCTTAAACTTGACTAAAAAAATAAAAAAATGTAACAATTACATTTTTCACCTATGTCAAGACACTTTTTACCCACTATGCATGAATTGGGGCTCTTTGCATTGGTCCCTAATGATTGGGTGGTCCAACCCAAAACAGCTTCCTTAATGTGCGTATAAAATTGCTTGTTTGTTTTTGCGTTTGTGTATCCCTTGTTAAGAGCTGTCACATTTTCAGTGCGTAAATGCCGTTTTTTTTTTTTTAACAGCCTCCTTCGGCCTTTCCTGCTCCCTGGAGCTTATGTGGGTGGAAAAGTTTCGGGTGTCTACGTCATAAGAAGCTCTGACGTTGGCTTTTGACATTAACAACCACTCTCGCGCACAGTCTAGCTGCTCTCTCTCTCTCTCTCTTATTATCTGCTCTCTTTATATAATGGTTATGTAATCAAGCAAGGAATTTGCTCGGTTTTTGCACACTTACAAAAAGGCTTTTCCACAATTGCACTTGAATTTAAAGAATAACGTTGCTCGCATTGTTTTATAGTTGTTGGTTTTTTTTTTTGGGGTGTGTGTTAAGCGTTTTTAAGGGCATCCTTTGGCAAATTGACTAAGCAAAGTCTTATAGACAATAGGGTGGAACCTTGGAGGGGTCTTTGCCAGGGATTTGTAAGAATGTAATTCAAGTGTGCACTTAGTTGTAGGCAAGTTGAAGTGTGAAGTAAGCAGACACTTTTAAGTAAGACTGAACTCCACTTACTTTCGTTCCCAAGAATTTTGTCTCCACTCTATACCAAGAACTTACTTTGCAACAATTGTGTTTATAAATTATCTAGATTGAAATTGGATATATACACAATATACATTGTCAATGACAATTGATAAACAAGCGGCGCCACAGTCACCGCAATTTATTGATGGTTCAGTGATTTTCCCCAAATAGAAAACTTTTCCAATTACATCGCTTGCTGGAGGAAGTGGAGGATTCAAAGGCAATTTAAAGAAATACGTCAGCAATTGCATAAACGTTGGAGTCGTCTGATTGATTTTCTATCTATGGCTAGGATTACCCACCACTGATAAGTGTAGTTCCAGTCCCCGAGGTCTCTTCAACTCTCTATTTAAACAGAAGCACATTTCGATTGATAGGAACGAATAAACGAACAAACTCGAGACCTTCAAGTTCCAATTCACTTGGAATGCTCTTTATTTATATAACGTTTATTACACGGAAATGTTAGCGATATCGTCATAAAACTTTTACCAGTTAGGGGCTAGGCAAGGGCTATGTAATTTACCCCCAAAGTGCCCAGACTCGCAGGCATTGGAAACTAATGCAAAAAAAAACATATTGCGACGTTTTGTTTATTGACTGCCAACTGCAGTCGCCCGTCTAATTAGCTGGAGGTGGGGGACATGGAGACAGTCGGCACCTCCACCAGGGTAAAGCCATAAATAGCTACAGCAACGTTACAAATATTTTATCGTTTAGCCTATTGATGGGGGGGGGATTTAGCTTTGGGCGTCGTCTGGAACACTGAAAAGACAAACTGAGGGAAATTTCTTAGAATGTAGGACTGTGAGTCAAGCGATTGGAGTTTATTGCTTTAGGTTAATAGGCAAATGCAATTTGGAGAATCTGGTGAACATGTGATATATATTGGCAAAAGATTCTGGAACTAAGCTAAATCGAGTTTCGGTTTAGAAACTTTTATTTCATTAAAAACTCACTATATCAGCTGTGCTCCAGATTTCACTTACTTTTGCGATTTGCGATTTCAACAAATTCGTACGAATTCAATTTTAAGTGCTCAAAAGTTCGCAACTTTCTGTTATTGACTCTGCTTCATTCCCAATTCGTTCTGCAACACTTCATGTGGCAGAAGCAGCTGTATCGACAAAATTATCGGTTATCGCCCAACCTAATCGGAATTTGTTGTTGTCAAAAGATATTTTGCCATAGACTAGAATATCTAGACTGCAAAATTGATAAGTCGACACCGCTTCTGTCAGAAATTAGTCAGCTGTTCGCTCTCATTTACGCACTCTGGATACATTTGGTCAGTTGTTCGCTCTCACTAAAGTTCTCTGGATACATTTGGGAATATGTCCGTCTCGCTCTAACCACTATGATTTCCTATTGGCACTATAAAGTATCTTTTTGGGCACTATTGTTTAGCACCCCCAATACTCTCTAACACTCATACTCCATGATTTGGCTGCTTGTAGAATTTTGAGAGGGTTAGGAAAAAATTAGTTTAAGACAAGAGTTCAATCCAAATTGTATTTATAATAGAGTCCACAAAAACAATCTAAAATAGTCAAAGAATATTAAAAATTGTTCGTAAAAAGGCAGCTCTTAACTCTAGCGACATTTGCCATTTACTTTTCATTTCAGTGGCTCATTCGTCACCGGTTTTAAATCGGCAAAATTTAGCGATTTGCGAATTTCGGAGCAACTACTTTTGCGATTTAGCGACCAAATCGTTAAATTTTTGCTCAAGCGAAAATGTGAGCATGGCAGTATATAAGGTTGTCAAAAAAGTCTTGCGGCATTTTTATTGAATTTTCAATTGTTCATAAAATTGGTTATAATAATGCGATTTAAGTCAAATATGCGCCGTTTTGTTCGATGACGAGTTCCCAACGAGATGCCAACTTCATAATGCCCCTCTTATAGAAGCTCGCTTCCCTATTGGCAAAAAACTCGGAGAGCCAATTTTCACAGGACTCTCTTGGGGCCAACTTCCGACTACCAAGCTCGTTCGCCATGGACAGAAATAGGTGGTAATCACTTGGTGCGAGATCCGGACTATACGGTGGATGCAAAAGAACCTCCCATCCGAGCTCCCGGAGCTTCTGGCGCGTCACCAAAGATGTGTGTGGCCTGGCGTTGTCCTGATGGAAGACAATTCGGCATCTGTTGATCAAAGATGGCCTCTTTTGCATGAGTGCTGCATTCAAGCGGTCCAATTGTTGGCAGTACAGGGTCCGAATTGAGCGTTTGGCCATAGGGGAGCAGCTCATAGTGGATGATTCCCTGCCAATCCCACCAAACACACAGAAGAACCTTCCTGGCCGTCAATCCAGGCTTGGCCACCGTCTGGGCAGCTTCACCGCTTTTCGACCACGACCGTTTGCGCTTCACGTTGTCGTAAGTGACCCACTTTTCATCGCCAGTCACCATCCGCTTCAAAAACGGGTCGATTTTGTTGCGATTCAGAAGCGATTCGCATGCATCCATACGGGCAAAAATGTTTCTTTGCGTCAAGTCGTGTGGCACCCATACATCGAGCTTCTTTTTGAATCCAAGCTTCTTCAAATGGTTTATAACGGTTTGATGACTCATGCCCAGCTCTTGGCCGATGCTACGGCTGCTACTATGCCGGTCTCTTTCGATCAATTCAGCGATTTTATCGCAATTTTCGACGACAGGCCTTCCGGACCGTGGCGCATCTTCGATCACCTCTGCACCAGAACGAAAACGTTGAAACCATCGTTGTGCGGTGGAAAATGGAAACTGTATCGGGTCCATAAACTGCACAAATTTTATTGGCAGCATGAGATGCATTGTTGCCTTTATCGTAGTAGTACTGTAAAATATGCCGTATTTTCTCTTTATTTTGCTACATGTTTGCGACGCTATAACTCACGAACGACTAAAAACAAACAACAATAAATCAAACACGTGCGTGAAAAGAGCTTTCCAAAAAGCTCTAGCGTGAACCGATGCCACGAATACAACTAGAACTACGCGCTTGCAAAGGCAAGCTTGCGGAAATACCGCAAGCCTTTTTTGACAACCTTATATATTGATTCCATTTCCGGTTTTCGGTTACAAATCCGTACCCTAAAATGTATTAATTTTTTAAAGCCAATGAAGAAAATGTTCTAGGTGTAATTCTGTAACTGCCTCTGTTTATAAGGCCAATACTGTTCTTCGGTTTATCACGAAATTGGATCAAGACTGCAAACAGGCAAAGCGAACCCCAAAGAACAGATTCGGCTTGCATTTTTTGGGTCGCTCGAACCGGACAATAAACCGATCCTTTCAACTATTTAACCTCCCGAACCCTACACCCCTCAAATTCTTAAGAACTTTTTCTAACTTTCTTTATATAAGGAATAGATAGTTTTTTAGTAGAGGAGTACCCGTAACGTGATTTTGAACGTCTCATGGTGTGTCACGACGTGATCGTGTCAAAGACAGAGTTTCGTGAGTGAGCATCCGTGATCCGTGCGTGTTTCGTGAGTGAACTTAAATCAAACATCGTGAATTGATTTTTTCTATAGAAAACGTTTCTAAAATTTTTGAATTTTCGTAAATTATATCGTGATTTTCATATTAAAGAAAGCTTTCCATGCAAGTGCTAAACAATCCACCAAACTCTGCATGAAGTGATCCCTTTTTTTCTGCTTATAGCAGATTACTAAAGGAAAGGCGAACACGGATATTAAGCGTTAAAATTGATAAGCTTCTATTTTCAAATAAAAATATGGAACTTTTTCAAAAATAATGAATGAACGATAAATTCAACGTTTTATTCTTAAGTCAGTTTCTACGCGAACTAGTCCATCAGATTTGAAGCTTTGTACAGAGTCTTCTTTTGACTGCTGCTGCTATTATGACGAAACCACCAGGATCGGACGACTACTTCTTGTAGCTGCCATAGAATTGTCAGAAAATGGGTTTTAGTGAGAAAAACTTTTTTGTTTTCAATGTCAGTGCTCTTACACTCTGTCATTATTAATATAATATGTTTTAAAACTGATCTGCGAGATTTGATCGAAATCGTTAACCGTTGGAGCGAGCTTTTTCAAGTGTATTAAAACTTCGGCAAAGACGAAGTTAGCTTTTCTTTCTGGATTAAGTGGTAATGTTGGAATAAAAAGCACCTTATTTAATTTATAGTACAGAATTTATGTTACAGAATCGCTTGAGTTGAACATTGAAAATTCATTTTATAGGCTAATCACACTGAGCACATCTACTACAATCGGCTGTGAATAGGGGCATAGCTGGCCGAACGGGCAAATAAAATACCCCCACCGGGTCGGAGTCTTTATTAGTTTATTTTGTAATTTTATTAGATTTTCTTTGATAGGCTTCCTTAGCTCATAAAAATGTTTTTTGTAACTTATTTATACTTTTGTTGGCAGCCTTTGTTTGTCGACTCTAAATAAATAAATAAATAAACATCCAACATCCTGAGTCATAAATATTTACCATGACGGAATTTTTAACCTTTGTGGCATGTTCCTATTAGACACCGACCCCTTTTAACATTTTGACAAAACAAAAGTTACAAAATGTTGGCTTAGCAAATGGTGATAAAGCATTTAAACTCAGGATGTTGGTTGTTAGATGTTAGATGTTCTCAGTGTGATTAGCCTATTAGAAAATCAATTCAATTTCGTCATTTTGCGGAATCGCGAAGGAATTGAAACATAAGTCAAAGGGGAAAGCAAATCTCTTACATTTATGTACGTAGAAGGTAAAGACCAGTCGCTTTTTAAAGCATTTTTAGAGGTTAAGGTATGAGGTACATTCGAATTGACAATTTACATAGCTTGGTAATCTAGACGCGTTCCTCTTAACAAGAATGTTTCTAAATTTCGACCGAAAGTAGTACAGGAACACTTACACTTTACAACGGGTTCGAACCAGCGAACTGCAAACACAAAAATTCCATCAACATAACTCAGCGTTGAATAAAATCATCGTCAAACCGGCAAACGCATCGATCGGTTGAATGTGAGTCGACTGATCGAACATATTTGTGTAAATTTTATCAGCGAACAAAACTTATCTTTGAATAAAATCAACTTCATATAGGCAAACGACTGAGCAAGTGGTGGCGGTTGAGCAAGTTACGGCACATTAAACATGTTTGCAAGTATATCGGCTTTCAGGTTCACCACCAACAAGCATTTTTTTCGGTTCTCATCATTTGGTTGGCCCTGCTTAAAAAGCCGGAGCAAGCCCTCTCTATGTCTTTTCCATCTCTGTCAGCTGCGCTGCTCAGCCCATGCAAAACACATGCGAGCTGATTCTCGTTCCATCGTTATTGAGCCGAGTGAACCAACACCCGAATGGAATGGAAAACGAATGATTACAATCAGAGCGCCAACAAGGTTTAAATCAGCGATTGTCAACGAGAGCGAGGCCAAAAAGTGAGAGTGTATTGGTGTGCGAAAATAAAGCGCCGTGAACCAGCTTGGATCTGATCAAGGCGTATTTAACAAGGTGGCAGCGACGTCGACGTCGCCCTCTTTGCTGTTGCCTTACGCAAGGCGTATTTAACACTCGCTCTCTTTCTTTCGCTTGCTCTCATTTTTCGTAAGGCAACGCGACGTCGACGCTGCTGCCACCTTGTTAAAAACGCCTTGGATCTGACCGCATCGAGTGTTAGAAAGCGGCTCGTGTATGTGAAAATAGCGAAATGTCTTCCGCCCCTGGGGGTATCCGGTGTCAATCGCTGGTTTAAATGGTTTGGTTGAATAAAAATCAGCAGGGAATATGTGTGCGTCTGCTAATTTGATCGAAGTCAGTCGTGTTTTTACGCAAACGCTATTGTGTGAATTGGAATTGAAAGTAAATCTGCTGTAGTCTGGAGATAGCTCTCTTGCTCACCAACACAAGCACACTTTTTTGTCCTCTCCATTTGGCCGGCACTGGTGTTGATTAATGTATGAACGATTTGCAATCGCTCACGTATCCGTTCTCTGGTTTGAACCTCCGGACCAAACCTTCATCAAAATTTTACAAGTTTGCAGCCTTGATCTATGTATATCTGCCATGTTCCGGTTTTCACTAAAGTGAATTCGAATTTCTTACATGTTCTCTTTTCTATTAAACAGTCAAGAAGATCCGTATCAAACCTTTAGTTTCTACATACTCTCTACACGACGGATTCAAATTATAACTTTTTAATCTGATTTACCCAATAAATTTAGTGCAACAGCACATTTAACAAATTCGAATTTGACAATTTTTGTTGAGAGTGAAAACCGGAACAGACCTTTATATGATCAAGATTCTGTAAGCTTCTCTAGTCTGCCCAATTTTTAAGTACGGATCATGTGTGAGGCCTCCGCCACATTCGACCCATCAAGATGGAATTCAATCTGTGCAAAAGTAATTCTGAAGAATCCTAATTTTAGGTGAAATCAACCCATCTAAGTTCATTAGCTAAATTTTTCTCAGTGTTCCTATTATACTTTATCAGTGAAACGTAGTACTATGCCTTGAATGAGCCATTTACCCGCTTTTCTATGCTGATTATAATAAACTCTAACAAGTAATCAGCTCAAAAGATTCTCTTTCTGTGTGAAAAAACAGTTATTTAAAGCATTTTGTAAGTAGTTTACATTCAATTATGTTTTTTTTTTTGCGATTTCGTATCACACGTTAGCGTTTGAGCGGGAGGTGGGCTGCTATTCTGCCGTTGGATTCCGCCTAACAAGCTTCGGTTTGGTGCCTATAGGGCCACTTGAACTTACAGCACATTGTATGACATCATACATCAAATCAAACTACATTTACTTAAAAGTCGCTAAATGTTCTCCCAAAAAATGTATAAAAAAACGAATTTTTAAAAATCCGCTAATTATTCATTAACATGTCCGGAAACAAGCAAAGAAAACAGCGGCGTGTTGAATACCCCTTTTACTTCCACAAACTAAATTGTTTGCTATAGCTTTACCCCTTTTTGCCATATGATACAAAATCTACCACCCATCCCACCCGGGATTATATCCACAATTCAAAAGAAATCTTAACGAGAGACTTAAACAAATCTCCGTCTTTTGCTTCAAAATAAATATTTAAGATTCCATTTAAAAACGAAATCAGAAATACAATCTAGCAAACAAGTCTGCAGACTGTGAATACAAAAAAAGGAGAAAGAGACTGGGGGAAGAAGAGCACTTCCAGTGCGTACAAAGTCCGAAGCATGCTAGCCGCGTGTGGCCCACATCTAGATATAGATATTATATATATATATAGAATCGTCTATGATGTGTTTATTATGTAAACATTGGCAACAAGTTTCAATAACCCCAAGGGCCAAAAACAAAATGTCATTTGCGATAAACAACAAGAAAAAAAAACAGTTTAATAACATCGATTAGAATTTGGGTAAACAATGAAAGGGCTGGGGCTGGTCATTTCCCATCCCATATCCGTTCATAGCGGAAATACCAGTAGTTCGTCCATGATTTACCGCAATCATAAAACGGCTTAATATTTGACCGTGTTTCTTATCAGTTGAGCGTATTTCAAGAAGTCGTCCAATTTTATGGAACCTTTTATTATTTTATAGCTTTCAACCGGTGGCACTTGAATCAGCTGTGTAAATTTTCCACAAGCATTTACAACAATAGTAACAATTTATTTGCATTACGTTTTTTTTTTTTTTAATTAGCCATTTTCCCCTCGATCTGCTTTATTACGTTCTGGAATTACATTTATGTACGTTGAACGAATTACAATTGTGTGTTTTTGGTTTTTGTTCTTTTATCTTAAACTACTATTTATAGAATGAGCACACTGAAAGAATTTGTAAATGGAAAATAGGTTGGAGAGAATTTTGTATATGCGAATAATTCGGGTTGGAGTCTATAAGCTAAGTTTTTTGTATACAGCAGTATGAAAATTAACATAAAGCTTAAATTTTCTTAGGACTTACACTAAATCAGGGTTCCCCAAGCAGAGAGCGTGAAAATGTGACTGTGTCTCTCTTTAACACACAGTGATGCATGACTTCGGCAAGCATTCGGTGTGAATTGGCGAGTATGTTCGTGCCCCAGGGGCTATCGCTGAGGAACTCTGCACTAAATTATCCATGTAAATAAAAAAAACGAGAGCGTAAGTTAAAGTCGGCTCTAACCGACTTCGATATACCCGTTACTCATGGAAACAAATGTTTAATAGCCTTCCTGTATGCCTGAGGTGGGTCAGCCGAAAAGTATGCAACATTTTTTAACTCGGCTATTTATTATCCGCCAGATATTAATAGACATTTGTCAATTACTAAATCCAACATAAATGACTCCAAATTCATCACGATAAACAGATCAGACAACAAAACTTTTGAAAACGTATCACCTTTCCTTATAAAAACAAGAAAGAAAGTCGGTCAAGCCCGACTATTACATACTCTGCACCCTTAATGTCGCAGCTCGAATTTGGTCACGAGTCAAACGGCCAGTTAACACACAACGCACAACGCAGTGCGCTCTCTAAGTCTCTCTCTCTCTCTCTCTCTCTCTCTCTCTCTCTCTCTCTCTCTCTCTCTCACTAAGATTGCTGCTGAACGCAATGCTTAGGTTATGGGTGGGGTGGGTGGTGGGTGTTAGCTGACCGTTTTTTGCTCATAACTTGAGTATCGTTCATCCGATCTTTATCATTCCTTCTGCAAATCGATAAATAATTTTGAGTACTAGATATCTCTAGAATGTACGAACCATCTATCATCAAAACTGTAGGAGATATGACGTTTTTTCCAAATTGCGGGGGCGTGAGGGGGCGTGGCAAAAATTGAAAATAAACTTGATCTGCGTGCAGACAATAGGAGTCTACATTTCAAATTTGGTTGCTCTAGCTCTTCTAGTCTCTGAGATCTAGGTGTTCATACAGACAGACGGACGGACGGACGGACGGACGGACGGACAGACGGACAGACGGACATTGCTATATCGAATCGGCTGTTGATGCTGATCAAGAATATATATACTTTATATGGTCGGAAATGATTCCTTCTGGCTGTTACATACATTTGCACGACTTTAGTATACCCTTTTACTCTACGAGTAACGGGTATAAAAAGGCTCAAAAGGCATGTGGATATCGAATAACGGAGAGAACGATGTATTCCGCGAGACCCTAACTGGAATGTTGAAATGAAAATAATACAAAATCCTCAGGACGTCGCTAGATAAATTTATTATAACGAAACTACAAATTAAACTAATTTGCTTACCGCAAAATTCAGAACGAGACCCATCCTGTCCAATCACATTCCCCTTAAAAAATTCTCCAATGTCGTTCTCTCTTCCAAATTAGAAATGAAACACAAAATGCGATCGACTCCTACAGTCAATTCACACTGGCCGCAGCTTCGAAAAAACTATCAAACGACTTTGACAGCTGCGAAATTTGTGTTTTATAGGAAATACGAGGGCTGGGTGTTCACTTAAAAGTCGCAACATTCAAGCTCCAGCGCAGCTCGTAGATGGTTATCGTTTCCAAGTTCTTTTGGCGATACTTTGCAACCGTACTAAGTAGCAGTGTTAGGAAGTACCTAGTTACATACCTAGATACATATTCTGTGTACCTTTTACCTTACCTCGTTAGTTTTAAATTCCAGTACCTTTTACCTTCCCTTGGTCCAAATTTACATTTACCTTGTCAAAAAGTAAAGTATAAGGTACTTTAATATGAATAAGAATTTAATTTCAAATGATAGCCTGAGTGAGAAACTAATCTAATTTATTCATTCTATCAATTTGATTGTCGATGTGACTATTAAAATAACATTGTCTTGAGCTAATTACTGTGTTGGTTCTTCAGAAGGAAATACAGAAACAAAATACAACTAGCATGGAAATAAGGAACATGAGCTATCTTTTGAATGGTTTCAAAATGCGATTGCTATTCAGAGTTGATTATAAATAACAGTATTTTATTTAATACACAACAAACCAAATTATATTCTAGGACTTTATCACCAGTAGTCTTTGCTATCAGCTTAAATAATAAGGTCGCTAATTTTACTATTTAAGAAGTTTTAAAAAATTGTCCATATCGCTTTACTTCCTATTTATCTAGACCAAGAGCAAGATCAAATACGTAGACCATGATTAAGTATGTAGATAAAGCCATTTGTGAAGTTGACGCTAATGTGGAACTTAATGATTAATGTTAATTTTTAAAAATATATATTGTAAACTATGTCGAAAATTTGAATAATAGGAATTCTATATTTTTCTGACTTAAAACTAAAAAAAAGAGTATGTCCCTGTAGAAATTTTGTGAGTCTCGGAACACAGATTTGTCGTACTGATTCCTGAGAATCTCTTGTTATTTTTCCGTACACTTTTGTTAAAATTTCGATGAAACCTCAAAGTTTTGATTGTATAGTTCACGTCATTCAGTTGACAATATTTTCGGATAGGTGGTGTTGGATAAACCATGCTTTAAAAGGCATTTAAAAAGTACTTTTTTTGTACCTTTACCTTTACCTAGGTACTGGAAGTTTCGTATACCTTTTACCTTACCTAGGTATATTTTATGACATTTGCCTTGTACCTTACCTAGGTAAGAAAATTGAGTTCCTTTCCAATCACTGCTAAGTAGTAGTATCTAACATCTGTTTGGTGTGAACGAATGCATCAGGTTTTCGCAGCTTCGACAATGCTGCGCCCAGTGTGAAAAGGCTATGAAACTCCCAAGTCGTTTTTCTGGATACAATGTTTGTTCAAAAAGTATCGCGATCTAAGTATATTCGATTTTTTTGGTTTGGTCGATACGTTGATACTCATGCCCCTCACTTGTAATGATGCGCAATTTACGTATGCTGCGGCATTATCAGAGTGTTGTTTTTGGTCGTTGTCATTTCGCGCACAAGCAACGATGTGGAAACAGGGTCGATGTCATGGTGCAAAAGCCAATTTTTATTCATCCACAATTCCGGGCGTTTCTGACGGATAACTGATATATTCTATCTGGATATCTGATAAGGCGAAACAGTACAATCTGATTATGAAAATTGTTTTTATATTCTGTACCAAAGGTACACAGAGTATATTTAGTTTGTGCAAAAGCATGTAACAGGTAGAAGGAATCATTTCTGACCCTATAAAGTACATATATGTATTCTTGATCAGCATCAACAGTCAAGTCAATATAGACATGTCTGTCTGTATGCACGCACAGATCTCAGAGATGGTAAGAGATAGAGGTTTGACATGAATGGGACATATACCTCTTATACTTGCAGGCAGGCAGATCAAGTCTTTTTTCAATTTTTGCCACGCCCCCACAATTTGGAAAAAACATCATATCTCCCACAGTTTTATAGATAGATGGCTCGTACCATCTAGCGAATAGCTAGTAATTTGCATTAGTTATCGATTAGCGGAAGGAATGATAAAGATGGGATAACCGATATTCAAGTTATGACCAAAAGTCACTTCCAATCAGTGTTGCCAATTTGTCCTTTTTGGCGGACAGATCTGTACTTTTTGAAACTGTGATTTCCGGAAAAATTTTAAAACGTCCCCTATCCGAAAAAGTATAGGTCGGACAAGTGAGACGTAAAGAAGCTTAGTGGTGTACAAACTTAACAAATGCGAACACCCCTTTGGCTTTGCTAACGATAATGCTGACGAAATTGATGCTGATAATACCACTCTCAGTATGAATTAATCGAAATTGAAGATATTCGAAACTCTACGTTAGACGGCACAGACGTGTAATTGTCCCTGAAGATGGTTGGCAACCGAAATATATCGGAAAAACAGCATACACATCTGTGTGTTTCATTTGACCTCGAGCCTACTCAAACTTCTACAATTTAGAAAGGTCGCCAACTATCAACTTTTTGTCATTGTTTGTCCTGTTTTTTTATCCTTTAAAAAAAAAATCTGTCAGTTTTCTGTCTTTTATTCTGGGTTCAACCGTCCTTTTTTTGTGTAGAGGCGTTGGCAACACTGGTTCCAATCAAAGTTCAGTTTTGATATGGTTACAGGCGCCATCTATTTGTCATTTTGAATTTTGAAACGGTTACAGAAGTGTAGCCATCTATTGGTCAAGTTATGACCAACAGAAAGTTAGCTGCCGTAGCGTAGCGGCAGGTACAGAGTATATTGCAGTCGGACTTGACCCACTTTCGTACTTGTTTTTATTGTCGCTGTTGTTTTTTTTTACAAATTAAGTCCATTATCTGCTTAAAAGCTCCCCATGATTCCTCAGACAATAAAATTATATGGACCAAAAATGGGTAGCAAACTTAAATTTTTTAAATTTTTGAATAAATCTTTTCCTAATGACCTTCAGATAGTTTACTTGACAAATAGTAAACTTGATCCAAAAACTTTGGTCAATTGTGACGAAATTAATTGAGGCCTGAAAATTAAGAAAAATTTCTAATAGAGGTTTAAAACTTCAACTAATGCTGTCTTAGAAAAGTACCAAAAAACTCACTTATCACCCCTCTTCAAAATCTATTTCCCTAAATTTGAAACTATGTATCGAACCTATTTCTGCCGGCTCACGCTCAGATAGGGCTGCCACTGGCTATGCCTTAAGTTGACCTCTCCGTTGTGTTTCTTGCTCCTCGTTCAGACCTCACAGGCACCACGATCCGCTTGGACACGCTTGCTAGCTCGCAAAGCTCGGCGGCTCTCGTTTTTACCGCACCGCTACAGGTCTTGTTAGCGCGAGGCTACTGACAGGAGGCGGAAATGTCCACCTTTTATCTGGCCCACGATTCGTCTGGACACGCTTGCAATTCGCAAAACTCGCCGGCTCTCGTTTTTTTCTGCACAGTTTGGGACTCGACCCCTTTTTTAAGCTCGCACTCACTATGCCTTTTCTCCCGCGACGATCCGTAGTCTCCTGTTGGTAAATCTTCTCGATGTTTTCCTCGGCATTCACTCGCCTTGGTGTTCGCACTCGCTTATATTTACGCACTGGGACTTGGTACTCGATTTAAATGACTCGCACTCTGAAGGTTACTCGATTGAGACGTCTTCTGAGCCGCGCGTCCTTTTATAACCACGAGCCCAGCACAGCTTCGCATTGGTATGCCATTCGCTGCCAGGTCCCGTTGTTGCCATGCGCTGCAAGTGGAAATTTCCACTGGCACTCTCGTGTGCTTCTGCTGGAGTGAGCGTGATCGCTCGTCTTGTCTTCCCCTGCTGTCTCCTTCTTCAGCCATTCCAACGGTTCTTTTTCTCAGCTTTGCGCTCTGCTGAGCGCTCCAACTGTACTTTGTATCCTCCTCTGCGCCGTGCCCCTCAGCTCCTGCAGCCCAATTCGCCGCACCACTTTAACCCTCGGCAGCCCATCTTTTGGCCACTGTTGACTACAATAGGTGTACTATAGTCTAACACACTATAACTATATAAATATAACTTAAATTTAACAACGCTGAGTTGTGGGGCTTTAAAAATAAAGTCCTCACAACTAAAACCTTAAAACCTAGCATATAGATTGACTTAAGTTTAAGCAATCATTTCCTTGGTCCATCTTAGATCTGACCCCATTTTTTACCTCTCGGAATTTTGTATAACATTAAGGACCGATTTCTCATCTATCTAATAGAGTTATCTGTCACTTAAACTAACAAATAACAAAGTAATCTGTAAGTTTATCTAACACATAGCAGCTATATGGAAGAAGAGAAATCGGCCCTTAGAAACGGTGTAATAGATTATTAAAATCTGTTTCTGCTTAAATTTACTGCTAATTTCTTCTGACCATCCCACCTAGCATTTGCAAGATCATTAGGTGATTCCTCACCATGGTGAGTCTTTTTCAAGCCCATTTGATGATTAAAAAGAAATTAGTGTAATGTGCGATCTAAGGAAGACTCGAAAATGACTCATGCATTTGCTCAAAATGTGATTCATTAAAAACGGACTCGAAAAAACTCGCAAATGACTCGAAAACGATTCGAAACTGATCAAAAAAACGGTTGAAAAACGACTCTTCATGAAGAGTCGCGGCTAGGGTAACATTTCCTCCCGACAAAAGTATCATTTATGATCAGAAAATGAGCGCATTTATGACTATTTTAATTAGACTGAGGACTCGAAAAAGACTCGAGTGTGATCAGAAATTTGATAAAAATTCTTGCTGGAATCTCTTTGTATTGAAGTTTTTGAATTTCTTAACCCACCTAGCATTTGGAAGACCATTAGGTGATTCCTCACCTTGGTGAGTCTTTTTCGAGCCCGTTTGATGATTAAAAAGAGATTAGTTTCATGTGCGATTCATGGAAGACTCGAAAATGACTCATGCATTTGCTCAAAAGGTGATTCATTAAAAAACGACTCGAAAATGAGTCGAAACTGATCAGAAAAACGGTTTAAAAACGACTCTTTATGAAGAGTCGCGGCTAGGGTACCATTTTCTCCCGACAAAAGTATAATTTATGGCATTTATGACTATTTTAATCAGACTGAGGACTTGCAAAAGACTAGAGTGTGATCAGAAATTTCATTAAATGCTTTGTTGAGAACAAGCTTGGGATTCGTAACAAGCATTGCATGGTTTTTTGTGGCTATCGTTGTTTGGCTTAAAATTCCCAAGTGAGCGATTACAGCAAACTAAAACAGATAGCGATCAAAGTAACGTGTTACCCTTGAAAAAGCTACACAGAAAACTAATCTCCTTGTTTGTGGACTTCAATTCCAACCTTGATCTTAACCGGCTAAAAAAAAACCATTTTGTAAACATAAGTTTATGCTAGATGAAACATTTTTTGTGCTTTTATTTTTATTGTATCCAATTTCACTTTTTCTAATAATCTCTGTACTTTTGAGTTGAATGAGTCTTATCACTTAAGACAGCGTGCTGATGAAATTACTCGCATTTAACATTTTATATAAATTTTTCCACTAAATGTTGTGTACCATGATCTGGACCTACGTCACATTTCACTATCATTACCACAATCCAAGCAAAAGTATTGTATTTATTATGCATTCACTGAGAAATTCTATTTATATTTATAGCCAGCTTATTACCCCCCCTCTTCATAATCACGCATGCAAAACGTGACAACTGATTTATGGCGACCATAACTAGGTATCGTAACCGCAAGAACTTTACTCTTTCTCACATAGGACAAGTTCAGTAAGCCACCAAAACGCAATTTGTGTTTAAAATAAATCTTATCTTTTGGTCAGACAGAGGCGTAAAAAAGATTATTCAAATAAAAATTAATAAAAAAAAGAATTTACCTACCGCTTACCCGGTTCTTCAGGCCCAGACACTCATTCGACTCGTGTTAGATGCATGATATTGATGCTCATTAACAAATTATAATTGGGAATGAACGAATAGAGTATACCTGGTAAATGATTTTTAGAACGATTCTTGTTGAAATTAATTGAAAAAGAGATTTTATGGCACTTTCTCATCTTCCAGTTAACTGCTATGTGTCAGATAGTCTTAAATTTTACACTGTTAATTGTTAGTTTATGTGACAGATAGCATTATGTAGAAGATGTGAAATCGGCCGTTAATAAATTGTTAAAGAATAAACAGTGCAGTTGCAAAATTATATTTTCAGAAAATTTTCTAAACTCCGACCTGAATATTAGAAATTTTAGTATAAAATCAATACTACATTTTTTCAAAATTTTAGAAAAATATTTTCCCATAAAAATTTAACAAAGAATTTCTGAAAAAAATGTCTTAAATATAAAAATTTTTTCTAAATTTTAGTGCGAATTCAATTCTATTTTGAATTTCTTAAATATAGAAAAATACTTTCTTTTTTTTTTTAAAACTTTTGATTCTACTCAAAAATGATTTACAAATTTATTCCATAATTCGTATATACCCTTAGATTTTGTAGCAAACATTGATTCGCTCAAATATGTATTAAAAATTTTCGACACTTATCTGCGGGGAGTAGCCAGCCACAAACCGGTCTGGGTTCCTTGCCCCCACCACGCCCCACCGCCAAGTCTAGTGTGTTTATTTTATTAGTGAGTGCGAATGTGTCACACCCGTCTCACCCGAACATTGGCTACCTGACGTAGACGGAGACTCTGCTGGGCCAGATAAGTTCGATTGCTCTCTAGACGGCTGGTGGGACTTTGTACTATTTTTTTTGTATATAAATACGCTTATAATTCATAGAATTCGTCTTGATAGCTTACGTATCTACACACACAAATAGCGGAAATTGATTTGAATGAATGCGTATTTTGGTAGTGGGTTAGTAGTGTTGCTGGTGAATGAACCCTGTGAACTTGACCGCTGATTCTTATCAGAGAAAAAGAGAGAGAAAGCCGCCAAAAATAATGGAAAATTTCAGCTTTTTGCATTTCCAACAAAAAAAGTATTTATCTCTGAAATGCTAATGCTATTTATAGTATAAGTCATAAATTCGAATGACTTCTTGGAATAACATCACATCATTTTAAAAATATATACTTTGAGTTGCATTTGAGGTATATGTAACAGAAGAGAATGAGAAAATGTTGTATCTAAACAGTACTGAAGTTGTGATACTCTTGCAAATGTTTGTTCCATGGGATACCATAGAATATAGATAAAAATAAAGAAAGAATCGATCAGAGGCCAAATCACAAGGGCATCAGCTGAAAACAAATTTTGGAAGGTCTAGTAAAAATAACATTCAAGCTCTATTTACACCAGCTATGCCCAGCCGTATGCTCTTTGGGTACGTTTCGTTATTGTAATTGCGCGGAACATAGGAAATCAATAATCGTATACATGCAGGGCGCTAGGCATACGAAACGATACACATGCTAACGATTTCGTGTGTATGCGACGCGTAGAACAAAAACCGGTTTTGTTCTCTTCTTTGATTGGTGTTTGCGAGCGCAAGCAAACTGACCAACAACAATTTCATTATTGGTATTGGTGCTTATCTTTGTGAGTATTGGGGAATGCTCTGTCGTTTGCTGCTTTTGGGCATGCCTGATTTACACGACATTATCACTCAGCTGACTTTTCGTCAGACCTGAGAGTCAAAAAACTCATCTGAGCAACTCCGTTTCGCTTTTACACATGCCTGAGAAGCTTAGATAAGTCAGTTACAGAACCATTGGTTCATTGAAATCATCTGGTTCATATGAACATTATGACGTTAATAATTGTAGTATAAGCAAAAGTTGTAAAAGCCATACACATAACTTCTTATTTGAGGTCGTGTAAATAGAGCATTTCCAAATCTTCTACAAGCGCTTAATATCAGACTAGAAAGAACGTAACGAACTAAAGCTATCGAGCTAAAATTTTGCACTGAGTCTTCTTTTTACTGCACGCTGCTAATATGTCGGAACCGACCGGATCGGATGACTATATCTTATAGCTGCCATAGGAACCATCGGTCAAAAAATGGGTCTTAGTAAGAAAAACTTTTTTGTTTTCAATGCTAGCGTCCTTAAACTCGACCATTACTAATATTATATACTTGTAAACAGATTTACAAATTTTAGTCAAGATCGGATGACCATATCTTATAGCTGTCATAGGAACCATCGGTCGGAAAATGGGTCTCAGTGAGAAAAACTTTTTTGTTTTCAATGCTAGCGGTCTCACACTCGGTCATAATAATTAATATATGCTTTCAAACAGATTTGCAAATTTTAGTCAAAATCGGAAGACTATATCTTATAGCTGCCATAGGACCGATCGGTCGTAAAATGGGTCTTAGTGAAAAAAACTTTTTTGTTTTCAAGTAAATCGTTCTTAAAGTCGGTGATTCTTAATATTAAACTCTTTCAAACTAATTTGAAAAAGTTGATCGACATCGGGTGACTATATCTTATGGTTGCCATAGGACCGATCGGTCGGAAAATGAGTCTTTGTAAGAAAAACTTTTCTGTTTTAAATTTTATCTTTCTTAAACTCGGCGATTTTTAATTTGATATGTTTTGAAAAGAATTCGCGAAATTTGTTCGAAATCAGATGTTTTTCTGCGGAAAATGGGTTTTAGTTAAAAATTTTTTTGATTTTTCTGACATTTCAAAACCAGCATTTGCAAGGGTATTAAAACTTCGGCACAGACGAAGTTAGCTTGGCCTTCTCGTTTTTTAATTAAATTAAATTTCTTGTCCCAAATTTTGTCCCTATACGAATGCTTTTTAGTGTAACTATCGATAAGCTGTTAAACTCAAGAGCTCTGTAAAGTCTCTCATAGCTGTCAATGTAAAACTGTTAAATAACATGTGTAATTGAAGTGAATCTAAAACTGCAAGGACCAGCAACCTGTTGCTGTTGGTCTGGCAGACAATCAGAATCTGCTTATGTATACGTATGTACATATGTATGCACAATGTACATAAAAATAATAATTAACGAAGCCAATTACATACATACATACCCACTACGTAATGACTATTTTAAGTAATCAGTTCACTCACCTGCGTTTTTTCATGTATCAAAGTTTTAAATGCACTGGCCAAGATCCGCCTCCGCATCAAGAAAAGTTAAAAATTCCTTTAAAAAACACTTTGCTTTTGGCAGCAAATTAACTAAAGCTGCAATGGCAACAAAAACAAAAACAAAAACACTTTTTTTAATCACTTTTCCACTAAACAGCAGTTTGAGCTGCACCGTTTTAGACCTGGGACTTTGGGCTTGGCCCGTTCAAGCTATTAAAGCCAACATTTGATATTATATTCTAGTTAAAACACATTGCCCACACTTAATTAGTATTTTGTATACTATAACAATTGTTATGCACTTGATTAAAAACAATATTAAAACGTTTTAAGCAAATTGCGCTCGCACAGCTGAGCTAACAGAGCAGTTGTGTATACAGATCGATAACAAATTAATCGATATGTACGCAGTGTTAGGAAGTACCTAGGTATGTGTACCTAGGTACAAACAAAAGTACCTAGATACATATTTTGTGTACCTTTTACCTTGTCTCGTTAATTTTAGAATTCTCAGTACCTTTTAGCGTTACCTAGGTCCAAATTTCCATTTACCTTGTCAAAAAGTAAGGTATAAGGGATTTTAATTTGAATGAGAATTTATTTTCAAGCCTGAGTAGGGAACTAATGTAAATTAAACATTCTTCCAATTTGGAATTGCCAGAGTGACTGTTAAACAACTGTTTTGATCCTTATGTCGCTTGTACCTTACCTATGTATATTTTTTGACATTTTCCTTTTACCTTACAGAGGTAAGAAAAATGAGTACCTTTCTTTTGACTTTTGTCAAATTCTCGATACAATAATCCAATAAAAAATTCTTTTTAAATTCATTAAAATCTTAAATGTAAATCTAAAATGATAAAAAAAAACTAAGTATCTTTTACTTCAAGTGCGTAATTGGGGAATTCCTAAGCTAAACTTTTCAAACCGACAAACTGAAATGAAATCAATTCCACTCCACTGTGGGCCAAATATCTCATGTTTTGGTCTAAACTCTGGAATTTGTACAACAGCCTAGCTAGGAAGATGAAATTTTTTACGAAATATTCTTAAAAGATTGAACTTAACGTATATATTATAATTTAAAAAGCATAATAAAAAATGTATGAGATATTGATAATCCAAATCAAAATTGAACAATTTTTCAACTTTTTGGTTTTCAAATTTAAAAAAAAACTGTGATTCGACTGAAGCTAACTTTTCCAAAGAAGTATATATAATTATCAATTATTTTAGTAAACAAAATTGTCCCGATCTGATAAGTCGATTGTGAGTTATTATCCCAAACTGGTACTGACTTTGATTGCCCACCCCGTCGAGGAACTTTTGGTCAATCTTACTTAAATCCATTTTACGTGCTCTTTAGATTCATTACTTAAAACAACAAAACGAGAATAAAAATTAAATTAATTACCAAACAATTTATATTTTATATTTCAATTTACCGCCAGTGTTTCTAAAAGTATGCTACACATTTTAATCCATATGAATACACCCGTATGAAAATAGTTTAGCTCAGAGTTCATGGGCAAAATCCGAGGTTTTGAAAAAAAATCATACTTTTCGACTGATTGGATAATAGCAAAATGCTCGATTTCAAATGGAAATACAATTTTAAAAGTTACTTTCAAAAACCAAAGCAAAAGCGCATTGCTTCGGCGATTCAAAGAAAATAGTTTGCCATGTTGCAAGAGAATTGTTAAGGGTAAAAAAAACAGAAAAAATTTAAGATTTTTTTCCAGTTTTTACGAGGTTACGAATAGAAACTTCTTTTTATTTTTTTATTGGAATCTAGTACGTAGTCGAAAATAAAAAATCAAACTCGAGCAGCTGTTGTAATCCTAGTGTGTGTGTGTGCTTGTGTTGCTGAGCAAGCTCTCTCCACACTACAGCCGTTTTACTTGCAATTCAATGTTCACCGATTCACACAATCATGAGTTCGGCTCTCGTTTGCGTAAAAACACGACTGACTTCGGCTCGTGGTAGCTAAGGCTGGCCGGGTCTGGTGTAGATCTTAATGGCGTTCGCTCTGCTATGGGGAAGGTTGTCCCAATCGTGTCGGCTTGGGATATGGACGTCGTATAATTTGTCGAACGTTGTTTGTGGTATACAGTAGTCTGTATTTAGTGGTATACCCTCTTGGTCTTCGAGTATGGTGGAGTGTCCCGAATTACTACTGTTCCAGGCATATAGGCGGATTCTCTTAGTCTTAGGGCTGTTGTGATAGCCATTTGTTTTGCTACAAGGTCTAGTGGTAGAAGGTGAAGAATAGTATTTAGCGCTTCCATTGGTGTCATTCGGAGAGCGCCGCTAATACATATTTCCGCACTTCCCTGTACTTTATGCAGATTGTTCAGGGCTGATTGTTTCCTGAGTGCTGGCCACCATACTAGTGCTCCGTAGAGTAGTATGGCGTACTACGTAGCGTACTACGGCTGTGTAAAGCCAATGTACTATGGAGGGGGAAAAACCCCATTTGCGGCCTATGGCCTTTTTGCAAGAGAAAAGAGCAATGGTTGCCTTTTTTATGCGTTCATTTATGTTGTCGTTCCAGAGTAGTTTTCTATCCAAAACGACACCCAAGTATTTGGCATTGTCATCAAATGCAAGGCTTACTCCGTTGATTTTAGGAGGGACGAGATCAGAAATTTTGTACTTCCTGGTGAGTTGTGTACTTCCTAGCTGGGTTTACGCCCAAGCCGCAAGAAGTTGTCCACTGAGCAAGTGTTGTCAGTGCGTGAGGTCACACAACGTTTGAGGAAACATTCCACATTTACATATGGCAATATCGTCCGCGTAAACCACCACTACGTGTCCCTCCGCTTCCATAAGTCGCAGCAGTTGATTAACTGTTACGACCCACAGCAGCAGAGAGAGAACACATCCCTGCGGAGTGCCTCTGTTAACACATCTGCGAGCAGTTGCACCGCCATGTTGGAAGTACACCGTCCTGCTGGTTAGCAATTGTTCGATGAATCTTACACTGTAAAATAAAACAAAATCTTATTCAAGAAAATTTTGAAATTTTCTTATATTTTGAAAAATTGATAACCATAGATTATTTGTATAATTCATCAGTTAAAATCGGTTTAAAATTTTTTGACAAAAATAGTATCTTATCGTCAACTTTCTTAGAAAATTATAATACCTTCTGTAGGAGTATAAAAATACTGCATACTAAAAATGACACTAAAAACGGCATCTTTTCAAAAATGGAGAATAATTCTATGTATCTTTATATATCACATGTTTTGCTTAGGGACAACTGTTGTTGTTGTTGTTGTTTTTATTGTTTCTTAAATTCTGTATTGTTGTTTACTTGAAATTTTTTGTCAGAAATTGAATTTAAATTAATATTGCACTCGTTTTAGCTCATAAAATGCACTTGTTTATGGCATTTTGTTATTGACGACAGCAGTTCAAAATAAATAAATAAATAAATATATTGCATTTCGAAAGTATTCCACTGCATTACATTTTGATAACGTGTTCACGTGCCTAGGTTAGATAAAAGACCAATTCAATCCCTATTCTGCGCATATTTCAGGGTCATTTGGAAGTTGTTTTGGAAGAATTAAGAAAGTTTTCAGCTTTCTCAATAGAAATAAATGCAGTTTCGAAATAAGAGCAAATACCTTTATTTTATCTGTTGGGAATTGCATTACATGAACAGAATCGAACTATTTTGCAAGGCAGCGGACAGCGACAGATAGAGAGAGAGAGTGAGAGCGAAAGAGAGCGTTCCGATCACCATCAGGTGGGGGGGCCTTTAGCTGCTTAGCCAACGGGCTCCCCAATCATTCGCTTTCGAGCAGCCGTCAGTGTAGCGTGTGCCCCAGAAAGCTCCCAATAATAAATAACTGAAAAAACTGAAAACTGTGCTATTTGTGCGTGTGAAAAATTAATTTGTGTATATTGTTTCATTCACTTTGTAGCAACAAATACTCTTCTACGTAAACACTTGAAAAACAAGCTCAAAACATTTCAGCAAGTGCAACCGGGTTAGACAACGTATAATGGCACCAATAACCACTGACAATTGCGAATTTGAATGTACAACTAGCGTCAGCAATTATACGGAAAATAGTGCGAGCAATTTTAACGCGGCGTCGCGTAATAACGAACAATCGAATGAAGTGAATTTGAGTGAAGAACAGGATGTACAGCAGCAGCAGCAGCAGCAGGAGCAGCAGCAGGAGCAGATGCCCTGGGAGGCACCCGGCAAACAGGGATTGTATGATCCTCAGAATGAGCATGAGGCCTGCGGTGTTGGTTTCATTGTGGCCATCGATGGCAAGCGCTCTCACAAGGTTAATACAATACAACTTATAACTTCGTCAGTTCAATCACTCACCACGTCGTCCCCTTATCTATAGATTCTACGGGATGCCCAGACCCTGTCACAACGGATGAATCATCGCGGCGCTTGCGCCTGCGATAATGACACTGGCGATGGTGCTGGTGTTTTGGCTTCCATTCCGCACGGACTCTATGCCAAGGCTCTGTAAGTTCACTCTTCTGTGTTTCTATATAATACTTGTAAGCTAATGTAGTATGTATCTGTTATGCCGGTTTTCTTGGCGCCATTGCCGTTGCTTGCCTCCGCCATTGATGAATAGTTTACATGACTATAGATGCACACCATATTGTGGCGATCTCGTGCGCGAAATATAAAAATAACTTAAAGCTGCCATATCGTTTGTTGCTGTCAATCCGTTTGAAATACTCTTCTTTTATTTTTTGAAGAAATATGTCACTCAAAGTGGAAATTGTTGAGAATTATTGGTTTTTGAACATTGGGAAATCTGAGAAATTTCCAAGGTATTTCCAATTTTTATTTAGGGGAATATATGTAGATTTTTGGTGCAATCAGAGGAAAAACTATTTTTTTGTTTGGTAAATTTTTTTTTTTTAAAATTCCTAAAGTAAAACTTTTTTTTCAAAAAATTTGCCTTCTTAATCGCTGTAGTAAGACTTGAGTCAGTAAACCAGCGTTAAGAACCAAAATCGAAAGGAAGGGAGCAGCAACATCTACAAAACAAAGGTCACTAGCTGATGGGAATCCTTACACCAGTGCCCAAGCCCATTCCGCAAGCCACGCATTCGTTGTTGTTTTACGCCAGAGTCGGGCACGTCCCTATCTTAAGTGAATACAACATTATCAGGGGTGTCCTGAAAATCTCTAGAGATTTTCGTATAAACGATTGCACTTCGAACTTAACTTGGACTTCTTTATTTGTGAAATGAAAAGAATAAGACCGGCTACTAGATCAAATGAAAGGGAAACCGTACGCATTAAATCTCCTTGGCTTTGAGCAGGCGGTTTCAAATCTCTCATTCTTCGTCATCTAATCTAGTAGCCCGGCATATTTGTGCCCCCTTTACATATTAAGTAAAACAGCTATTATATGAAATGCTAACGTTTATACGAGAACGTCTAGAGATTTCTGGGACACACCCGTATATTTAAGTTTTAGCACAACTGCAACATTTCCAACGCATCAGAAGACATCACTATACAAATAGAACGAAACACCCCAACACCCATCTGTTAACAATAATTTAACTATTTTAAAAAACCAAGAAAATTTTAATTTTTTTTTAAGTGTCCGCCTTAACTGTGGATTGAACTTGCTACCTTTTGGACTAAACACGAATTGAAAGGCCTCTTCACACAGTATACCATGACACACGCTTAAGCCCCATACGGACATCCGACGTTCGTAATTTAGCTAACTTCGTCATATGTTTCGTCACCGTGGAACGTAAGAGTAGCAGACTTAAGAAAAAATTGAAGTTTGTGGTATTTTTAGTTTTACTCGCGGTGGGTCACACTTCTCGATCATCTGTTTTTTGTTTTGATGCCAAGTGAAATTGTTTACAATTAAAAAAATGGATAAATAATGGATAAAATTCTTTAATAATGCTATCCCAGTAGGCGTACATTTCCGAGTGTTGCAATTTGGAACTAGGCTCTTCCATTAGTCCCTTTTGGTATTCCATAATCTGGTAAATTGCACCCATCAATTTGTCGTTGCCCTCAGACTTCTCCGACATATTGCGACGCCTTTTCTATAAGATGAATAAAGTAGATGCTTTGATTTGAAATATCACTTAAAGATTCAGTTACTTACGTAGGAGTAACTGCTGGTTGTGGCCCCAACTTCGATGCTGTCTCCCACCTGAGTTGAAATGCACTCTTCTATATCCACTGCAGAATTGTCCAGGCACTCAGCAGGAAGCAAGGGGTCCGTTTGAACTGTCCTGTAAAATAATGAATCTTTCATTAAATTAATTTACAAAAATATTATTGATCGGCTTACCTGCGCTTTGATGAGACATTCGGCAGAAACGACATTAATACGTTGAATTCCCAATCAATATTCACATCGTCCATAAAAGAAGGGCTATCTATTGGCTCACCACCGGCACTACCAGTCTTCATCTGCTTTGCGCTTCTGCCATGATAGCGATAGCTCTCCCGCAAATACTTAAAACCTTTTCGGCAATCAGCCACTGTAATATATTGGTACAGATTTTAGTCGAATTGATCAAAGTGTTAATTTTTCACATATGTACATTGTACATACATACCTTCTTTTTGTAATATCGCGGCCACTTCTCCCCAAGCCTTGTTTACAAAGTTTAAGTCCGAATGTCGGGGTGGGAAAGATCCCAAATGACATACCGCTCTTTCACCGCCAAAATTAAAGAAGTTTTTTCATCATGTGAAAACATTTCCAAGCGACTCTTTCGTTTTTGCTTTTCTGCCGTTTTCTTTTTTATTATTATTTCTTAGTTCACTTTAGCTTAATGCACTCCTGATGATCGATGCGCAGAGTGACTTAACTGGCGAAGTTGTAACTTCTGCTTCTTCTTCCCTCAATTTTTGCATGAAACTTGTCGCTACTTCGGATGTCCGTATGGGGCTTTACTGTCTAACATCTTAGATGCTTCTTATAGTTTCTGTACAGTGGTTGAATAGAGTTGAATTGTGCTTATTTTTCAGAATGATTCTTTCTAGTTTTGAGCTTATTTTCCGAAGAGGTTTTTTTTCGTAAAATTTCTAAGAAGAATGGAAAATGTCTTTAAGAAATTGCAATAAGAATTTTAGGGTTGACCCTGTATTTTACTCTAAAATTAAAAGTAAATTTCGACCTAGTTTGAAGAAAGTGACATTAACCAAAAAATTTCTAATATTCTTGTTTTCAGAAAAGATTTTTGTACCTTTGGTACAGAATATAATAAGCAAAGAGGTGAAGTCTGTCTCACATTTCTTCAGGGAATCGAACATTGTTCTTGCTTAGTTTTCTCTAAAATGTGGATTGTAGAGTAGTCTTCTCTTTCACGCAATTTGTGCTAGACTAGAGTGATCATGCTGCAGGCACTAATTGACACCAAAAGGCTGGTTCGATTACGGTCGATTATACTGAGCCACAATTTTTAGTCAATTTTCTGTCTTAGGGCCTGTTCTCAGATGGGCGAAATTAATTAATCCACATAAATTTCCAGAGTGACCATAAATACACCAATATGTTTGTATGGTCACTCTGATTTGCCAGCGGCATAATAATATATTTGACAAATAGGGTATTTACGGTTTCATTATAACTAAGAACTATGTAATTCAGAGTGCCAAAAAAAAACATTCGCATCAGCATCATCAGTCGAGCACATCAAAAAAATTGTTTGCTAAAATGAAACACATTTCTCCCCCCGCCCCACCCATCTACAAACATATATATATATATGTATCCACTTGTATGTATATATCCCTCCTCATACTTCTACATATAGGTATTTACCCTATGGCAAAATTAAACATCTGCTTTTTGCTCACGATATTTGTATTCTGTTTATTTTGTCAGCATTTTGGCACGGCTCGCGTTTTCGTCACGCTTTACCAGACCATATACAATATGTGGTGATGCTTAGCAGGGACGCTAGTAGAAAGTGTTGTGTTGGAGCAACATTTACTTGGCGCAAATTTATTCCATTCTAAGTATGATTTAAGTGAGCTGTGTCAAGTGGAAAAATACAGCAAGGTCCAGTCCATTAGAAATAAAAATAGTAATATAGAACGTTTGGGAACCAGTTACAGACTCAAAGTGAAAAGTTTGAAGTGTAAATGAAAGTCTTTGGCAAGAAGCAAATCGATTTCATTTTGCACCTACCCAAGTGCAAACGCACTAACTACTCCAGTCATCTCTTCTAATTGAACACTCACAACACAATTTACAACCACATGCTAATAGTCCAGAAACGGTTCCGAATACCGTCACACCTGTCCATATAGATGATATATAGGCTCTACTAGACCAGTCATTAAATTGTCTAGTGTCGCACGACAAATAAATACAATAAAATTAGCATTTAGGCGGCCTTTTAATTGATATGTCCGAGCGATTTTTCAACATTGTGTTGCGCGTCGGCCGATATAGTGACGACTTACTTTGCATATTCGTGCTAGACACGCACGTGCCGTGTGATGAAAAGTTCATTCAGGGTTTAGATTGATAGATACCTGAGGCAACAGTTTAGCGAATGTCAAGTTCAAGGAACGCATTAAGAAAACTCGGACACTTGTTGGTCGAGGCGGCAATTGTGAAATTATACATGGCGCCCCACATGAAGTCCGAACACTGCGACGTAATAAGAACAAGCTTGAGCTCAACTTAGCATATATGTAAGTACTCGTGTGTGTAGGTAGATGAGAATGCATGGTTGAATGACAAACAGATGGAACGGGTCCCGGACCGTTGGCAACTTGTGCTGTGATGCTGATAAGGTGTGTGCGATTCATTTCGTCATTTGACGGCGTGAAACGACCGATGAATGAGTGTAAAGCTAAATGCTAAAAGCCTAATTCAATTTGAAATGCAAAACCTGCTGGAATTTATGGCGCATTATTTTGAGATGAGATTTCTAGTGCGACATAACAAACATTGGACCGACCAAACTAATCTAGTTAAATCAAAATATACTTGTATTCCCTTTCTTTGGAGGCTTAAGTTGATTTAAGCATCGATTCACGGCATATTAAAATTGTCCAGATGTTTGTAACGCATAGAAGGAAGCATATCCGACCACATAAAGTATATATTTTCTTGATCAGCATGACGAGCTGAGTTGATATAGCCATGTCCGTCTGTTTCTATGCTATCTCCTCCGTCAGTTTTAAAGCTATCGCAACCAGTCTTTGCACGAAGTTTTTTGGTACAAATATGCTGCGCATTTGTCGGAACCGGCCGGATCGGATGACTATAGCATATAGCTGCCATAGGAACGATCGGTCGAAAAACTAGTTTTAGTAAGAAAAACTTTTTTATTTTCAATGCAAACGCCTCAAAACCTCGTATTTTTAAGTTTTCCAAGCTTTCACCTAATTCCACCAAGTATGATGAAAATCGGTCAACTATATAGTATAGCTGCCATACAAAATAAAGTTCTGAAAAAAAGTCTTAGTAGAAAAAACTTTTTTGTTTACAATGCAATCGCTCCCAAACTTGTTACTGATCAGTATTATATGCTACCACACAATTCTGTCATGTTTGATCCAAATCGGATGACTATAGCATATAGCTGCCATAGGAACGATCGGTCGAAAAAGTAGTTTTAGTGAGAAAAACTTGTTTGTTTGCAATGGTAGCGTCTTTTTACTTTCCAATTATGAATATTATCAGTTTCCACACAATTTTAGGAAGTTTGGTAAAAATCGGATGAATATATCGTATAGCTGCCATATAACAAACTGACAAACAAATGGTCAAAGTAATGGCGCCATTTATAGCTGATTTTGGGAAATAACTCAGCTAAGATTTTTCGACGAAAATCATTTGAAACCTACAAGGGTATATAAACTTTGGTCGAGCCGAAGTTAGCTTTCCTCTATTTTTACAGTTTCATTTTCTCTCTCGCATGCGAACAATTTTCCAAATATTCTAATATATCCTAGCTTTGGATTCACTGCGGGTTTTTTGATTGCCTTGACTGTCCGGAAACGCTTTTACATTACACTAGGCAAAAATTTTGAGACTTTTTTAGACTTATCGGAAAAATTCCATTTTATAGATTAGACAATAAAAATTGTTTAAGTTTGGGAAACATTTTTTTTTTAATGAATTTTTAAATTTTTTGTTTTTAAAATTGTTCATTAGTTGTCGATGGCTACACATATTTAGAAAAAAATTCCGTAATCCCACAGCGATTTGAAAACTAACTTAAAACAGCGGTGGGCACGCCTTTGCTCTTATTGCTGACGATTGATCCGATAGCTATTTTTCGGTAACTGGCGTCACTCTGGCGCCATCTGAGTCGCACAACCGCACCGACGCCTGCGCGTACAAGCAGACGGCGCAGCAACCCACAAGAAAACGGATCCGCTTTCGACGTTTTCTCTAACAAAAATATCGAGAATGTGTTCCGTTTTCGGTCCGAAAAAGTATTACCCTTCGCTCAGTTTGTGGCAGCATAAGCGTAAGTTCTTGATACACGTTTTCGCATCCGTTCTCTCGACACCGAAAGTCGGATCGTCAAAACTTAATCGTTTCCAGATACTTTTATGGATAATAAAGTGTCGATTACGCTGACAGCGATAATTGATAATTGATAAGAATGTAATTTTTGTTCATTCCATTTTGTCTCCCACACAAAAACTTTTAATATTTTTTTCTAGTTTATTCAAATATTACATTTATTGTTAGATTTATTATTATTATTCATATATGACAAGTAGTATCGGCATTTTAATTGAAATACAAAACTTCATAAAATGTACTTCAAATATTCGGAAAATTACTCTTACAATAACATTTTTTCTTGCGGGCGAGTGTCCTTGTTCACTTTTTGGTAACTCTTCCATAAGTCGCATTTACAAAATGCTTTAAGTCGTAAAATGTTAACATCCTTTCCATTATATTGGCATAGTTTCCTTACTTAATGATGATCATTTTAAAGCTAAATTTATTAACTAACGATGTGGCAACAAAATTGATTTCACAAACAGGGAAAATAAAACAAAAATCCGTTTGAAACTCACATCTCTTAAGGAATCCAGATTTTTCTATTAAGAGGAACTATCGTAAATCTCTAAGCTCCGTCTAAATATGTATCTTAGTCGCGTGGGGAAAGGAAATTGCCTCGCATTGAAGTGAGCTCGAATAACCAAATCTGTTCGTACAGGCGCCAGAGCGCACAAGCAGGCGGCGCAACAAGTGCAGTGTGTTCATAAGGCTTGTTTTTTCTATTGATGTGGTTGGACTGCTCCAAAACCCAAATATCTTGTAATACTTAAAGTGTAAAGTGGTTACTACTTATATGAACGCCTGTAAATATCGGTTGAGTTTTACTGAAGCGGTTTGAGTCTAAAAAAAATATTGATTTTTATAAGCTAAGCTCGAAAAAATCTATAAACAAAAATTTTACCATAGGAAATTGATAAAAAAAAATAAATATAAATTAGTAGGCCTATATATTGTCTGTGATTCCTTATCTACCATTTTGAAATCGGTTGAATCGGTTTAAAGAAAGCTGTAGTGGTATACGGCTATAAACCCAACAAAATTTAGAGAGTTTTAAACAAATATTTTTCTAAAGAAAAAAAAAAATTCGATTCATTTCTATTTAAACAAGTTAGTTTCTTTCTTAAGCTTTTTCAAGTATTACCTAGTGTAGTATGCTAATGTAAAGTCAAGCATACGAAAGCTACATCAATAAGGCGCTTAGATTTTTGGAAGGATATAAAGTCACTTGAGTGTCTTACTCTCTTCACATGCCAGGAGCAGTGAAGGTGACGGCCAGAGAACTGCAACGAGCTGTCACGAGTATACGAGTATACAATACAAGTAAACTCAAGGCCCGTAGCCTGCTGAGCTCGTTCAAGAAGTATACACAAAAGAAAAAACGCAAAAGCACTCGTGTATTTACGGATCATTGTATACGCGAGCTGGTGTAATTGCAAGTACAAATACTTGCCAAGTCGCTGGGAATTCTTGTTGTGGGCGATCACAACTTGTACACGAATAAGAACTCTTACAAGCAAGCAAAAACAACAACATGTGAGAGCAAAAGAGAAAGCATGATTTTAGCACAGGGGCCGGCAAAACACACTTGCACATTTTGGCGTTGTGTGTGTGTGTTTAGCTACCCGAGAGCGCGCTCATTTAGCACATCTTTGTTGTTGCAAAAGAGACCAGTATAAGCTCGTATACTGTCGACGTCGCTGCCGCGGAGCCCTGTTCGATACACTGGAGAGTGAGACGTGCCGGACTCTGTTTTAGCATGTATTCGACGGCAGCTTTTTTTGTTTTTGTTTTAGAGTTTATAAAACACAACAACAAGTTGACCAAGCCGCGAGTGATTAAGTGTGTAATTCGCTTGATACTCGCCCGTGGCTACCGTAAAGCTCGTTGGAACACTTATAGCTGACAGCTTTACCCAGCTTGTTCAATTATTACTCGTGTGAAAAAAAGCAGCTTACCCGTTCTGACTCAATGTGCTTGCAATCATTTCGTGTGTGTCAAACCAAAGCGGCGAGCACAAACAAGCCGAGTAAATGCGCGAGTATACTCGAAAATAAAGTGCTTGTTGCAAGTGTCTGGTGACGGCTGTGAAAAAGGTTTTAAAACACTTTGTATGCTTTGAAAAGGCTAAGACTAGAGGCAAAAGTAGTTGATATTCCACACTCTCTAGTTTTTGAGCCTATAATAAAAGTTTCTTGTGAAGTTGTTCTTCAACTTTACTCTAAAATATGGGTCAGTAAATCCATCCAGCTACTCACTCTTCATTTCTGGTGTTACTAGGTCAGCTTATGGTTAGAGTTGCATACAAATGCAAGTCCCCTAGTTTGCTAAATTTCACCATATCTTGCGAACAGTTATCCCCACGGCTTGAAATGGTTTCGGATCCACCTTCAGGTGGTCAATTTATTGCCATCATACTAAGTTAAACTAATTAATTAAGAATCGTCGGACAAAAGTTTACCATTTTTTTGTCTTTTGCATAGTGTGATAGCAATAACATGCTTACATAACTTTTTATAATTACCCAAATCATTTGGAAACTCTTTAACAAGCTCAACTTTTCTTCTCATATTCTTTTAGCGCCTCTCAAGGTGTAACCTTGCCGGAGTTGGGCAACTATGCCACTGGCATTTTCTATCTGG
The DNA here is from genome assembly GCA_037044535.1 of Lordiphosa magnipectinata. Taxonomy (NCBI): domain Eukaryota; kingdom Metazoa; phylum Arthropoda; class Insecta; order Diptera; family Drosophilidae; genus Lordiphosa; species Lordiphosa magnipectinata. Next base: position 641,768 of record JBAMBO010001377.1, read on the forward strand.
ATGAGGTGCAGCATTCGGCTGCCGAATCTGAATTTAATGAGCTGGCCAAAAGCCTGGACCTGGAGGTCATCGCCTGGCGTACCGTGCCAGTCAATCAGCCGGCCATTGGTGGTGTTGCTCGCAAATCGGAACCTTTGTCGCGTCAGGTGTTTGTACGTCGTCACGAGGGCAGCGATGAGAAGACCTTCCAGCGTCAAGTGTTCGTCCTAAGGAAGCGTGCGAGTCATGAGTTGGCCAAGCCAGGTCGCCGTTTCTACATCTGTTCGATGTCTGATCGTACCGTGGTGTACAAGGGTCTCTTCACCTCGGATCAACTTTGGGACTATTACACGGACCTTCAGAATCCAGAGTTCGAGACGTATTTGGCTCTGGTCCATACACGATTCTCCACGAACACCTTCCCCAGCTGGGAGCGTGCTCATCCGTTGCGTGTACTGGCCCACAATGGTGAGATCAATACCTTGAGAGGTAATGTGAATCTCATGAAGGCACGCGAGGGTGTCATGCAATCGGAATTGTTTGGAGATCAGCTCAAGAAGCTGTATCCAGTGGTAGAGCCTAATCTCTCGGACTCTGGTTCATTCGATTGTGTGCTGGAGTTTATAACCATGGCCAGCGAGCGTTCGTTGCCGGAGTCGGTGATGACTATGGTGCCAGAGGCGTGGCAAAATGACAAGACCATGCCACAGGAGAAGCGTGACTTCTATCAATGGGCAGCCTGTGTAATGGAACCCTGGGATGGTCCGGCTTTGATCAGTTTCACCGATGGACGTTACATAGGAGCGGTACTGGATCGCAATGGATTGCGTCCCTCACGTTTCTATGTGACCAAAGAGAATGTGTTGGTCATGGCCTCTGAGGTGGGTGTCTACGATGTGGATCCATCGCAGGTGACACTGAAGAGTCGCCTAAAGCCCGGTCGCATGCTGTTGGTGGATACCAAGGAACAAAAACTGATACAGGATATTGAATTGAAGTCGAAGATAGCCAAATCGCGACCACACTCTGAGTGGTTGCAGCAAAAGGTGAGTTTTAGTAGCGATAGAAGTACAGTCCGAACGGGTACAGTCATAACAAAACATTGTATCATTGAGAACACACACACACACTCCTCGAAAAGTAACTGTAACTGTCTAAAAATCTCTCTCTCTCACGCCCTTTCCAAACTGGATGTGTTTAGATGGTGAGTTAGCCACGTTTTGAGCTTAAGCTTGAGAGAAGAATGGTAGAAATTGGAATTTTATGTTGAGTTTCTTGTGTTGAGTTTTACCTGCTTGTTTTTTAGTTTGCGTTAAGAACTTAACCTTTAAAAATTGTTTCTTTTAAATCTCAGATCACCCTGGATGAGATACGCAATGCGAATATTTTGAATACCCCCACGGAGCGGGATCAAACGCAGTTGCCAGCCTCTCAGCGTGGCATTTTTGATCCACGTCTTCCACTCTTTGGCTATACCACGGAGACGGTCAACATGCTGTTGATACCCATGTTTAAGAACAAGTAAGTGAACCTTCAACTTTAGAGATCCCTTCCTTATTTCCCCCTTTTCATTTTCATTACAGAAAGGAAGCTTTGGGCTCCATGGGCAACGATGCTCCTTTGGCCTGTCTGTCCACCTTCCAGCCCATAGTCTATGAGTATTTCAAGCAGCTATTCGCTCAGGTCACCAATCCACCCATTGATCCATTCCGCGAAAAGGTGGTCATGTCCATGCAGTGTCCCATTGGACCGGAGGATAACATCTTGCAGCCTTCGGCTCAGCAGGTGCATCGCATTTGGCTACCCAATCCCATACTGAGCATTCCAGATACCCAGCTGCTTAAGCGGAATACGCATCGCGGCTGGAAGACCAAAGTACTGGACCTTACATTCCAGTTTAGTGACGGTGTCCCCGGCTATCTTGAGTGCATTGAGCGCGTGTGTCGTGAGGGTTTCAATGCCGCCCAGGCAGGCTATCAACTCTTGGTTATCTCGGATCGTGAGGCTGGCTCTAAGGGACGTGTTGCCGTGTCGGCACTTTTGGCTTTGGGTGCATTGCATCATCATTTGATTGAGACCCTGCAACGCATGAAGGTGGGCATTGTGGTGGAAACAGCCGAGGCACGTGAAGTGCATCACATTTGTGTGCTTCTGGGCTATGGAGCCGATGCCATTTGCCCCTATTTGGCCTTTGAGTTGGCCCAGGCTTTGCGTGATGATGGCGTCATTGGTCCCGAGGTCAATGATAAGCAAATTTACGCTGCCTATGCCCAGGCCATTGATACGGGCATAGCCAAGGTAATGGCCAAGATGGGTATCAGCACACTGCAGTCCTACAAGAGTGCACAGATCTTTGAGGCCGTGGGCTTGGGTAACGATCTGGTGGCTAAGTGCTTCCGCGGCACCCAGAGTCGCATCGGTGGTGTTACCCTAGAGATACTGGCCAAGGAGGGCTTGGATCGATATCAACTGACCTTTTGCAAGGTCTCGCCGGATACGCGTATCCTACGTAATCCCGGACATTATCATTGGCGTCATGGCGGTGAGGCTCACATCAATGAGCCCTCGTCCATTGGTAGCCTACAAGAGGCGGCAGTCAACAAAAATCAAAGTGCTTACGAAGAGTTCAAGAAGACGACGCTGGAGAGTGTTAAGAAATGTGCGCTGCGTGGACAGTTGGAATTTGTCACTGATCGTGAGAAGGTGGATTTGTCTGAGGTGGAACCTGCCAGTGAGATTGTCAAGCGGTAAGTAAAAATTTTATCATTGGCTGTCTCATTTTTACGAAGAATTGTGATGAAAATATATTTTATCTTAGCTAAGAGCAGGCCTTAAATAGGAAAATATTTGTAGTTATACTAAAAAAATTTCTCCGACCTCCTAATATAAGTATTATATTTATATACGAACTGTAATTATAGAGTCGTACCGGGAATCTATTGAGGTAACTTGGCCATCGTCCAAATTATGAAATGCTTTTGATTCACATGAAGAACCTTCATCAACATTACATTATTCATAGTTGCATTTCTTTTCAGCTCTGCAGTTGTCATTTGGAAGTTCTTCTGCTCGAACCATCTTCGATCCATTATCGATGGTGATAGTATAAATCTGACCTAGAGAAATGTCGTGATAGCAGTCAGATTACAAGGAATTTCTATATTTCCCTATATGTGTCGTTGGAAAAACTACTTAATTTTGTGAACCGAACCTAATTTTTCGTCAAAGTGGTCCGGTTCGGGTTCAGGTTCGAGAAGTCAAAAATATTAGGGGTTCGGTTCCGGACCGGTGTGCAGCCTTGGTTTCGAGCAATGTAACATCAGTCAAAAGAAAGCTTTATTCCAAATTGAGTTTGCTCAAGGCAAATCTACACCCAAAAACAAGAAAGAAAGTCGGTCAAGCCCGACTATAACATACTCTGTACCCTTACACTCGCATTTGCTCAGGAGTCAAACGGCCAGTTAACACCCCGCGCACAACGCGGTGCGCTCTCTAAGTTTCTCTCTCTCTCTCTCTCTTTCTCTCTCGCACTAAGATTGCCTGTGTTGAACAGTTAGGGTATGTTGCTGTGGTTGTTGGTGGGGGGGTGGGTGGTGTTAACTGGCCGTTTTTTGCTCATAACTTGAGTATCGTTCATCCGATCTTTATCAATCCTTCAGCAAATAGATAAATAATTTTGTTTGCAAGGTATCTCTAGAAGGAATGAACGATCTATCTCCAAAACTGTAGGAGATATGAAGTTTTTTCCAAATTACGGGGCCGGGAGGGGGTCTGGCAAAAATTGAAAATAAACTTGATCTGCCTGCAAGTATAAGAAATATATGTCCCATACATGTCAAACCTCTATCTCTTACCATCTCTGAGATCTCTTCGTTCATACGGACGGACGGACGGACAGACGGACAGACGGACATGGCTATATCGACTCGGCTGTTGATGCTGATCAAGAATATATAGGTTGTCAAAAAAGTCTTGCGGTATTTTTATAGAATTTTCAATTGTTCATAAAATTGGTTATAATAATGCGATTTAAGTCAAATATGCGCCGTTTTGTTCGATGACGAGTTCCCAACGAGATGCCAACTTCATAATGCCCCTCTTATAGAAGCTCGCTTCCCTATTGGCAAAAAACTCGGAGAGCCAATTTTCACAGGACTCTCTTGTGGCCAACTTCCGACTACCAAGCTCGTTCGCCATGGACAGAAATAGGTGGTAATCACTTGGTGCGAGATCCGGACTATACGGTGGATGTAAAAGAACCTCCCATCCGAGCTCCCGGAGCTTCTGGCGCGTCACCAAAGATGTGTGTGGCCTGGCGTTGTCCTGATGGAAGACAATTCGGCATCTGTTGATCAAAGATGGCCTCTTCTGCATGAGTGCTGCATTCAAGCGGTCCAGTTGTTAGCAGTACAGGTCCGAATTGAGCGTTTGGCCATAGGGGAGCAGCTCATAGTGGATGATTCCCTGCCAATCCCACCAAACACATAGAAGAACCTTCCTGGCCGTCAATCCAGGCTTGGCCACCGTCTGGGCAGCTTCACCGCTTTTCGACCACGACCGTTTGCGCTTCACGTTGTCGTAAGTGACCCACTTTTCATCGCCAGTCACCATCCGCTTCAAAAACGGGTCGATTCTGTTGCGATTCAGAAGCGATTCGCATGCATCCATACGGGCAAAAATGTTTTTTTGCGTCAAGTCGTTTGGCACCCATACATCGAGCTTCTTTTTGTATCCAAGCTTCTTCAAATGGTTTATAACGGTTTGGTGACTCATGCCCAGCTCTTGGCCGATGCTACGGCTGCTACTATGCCGGTCTCTTTCGATCAATTCAGCGATTTTATCGCAATTTTCGACGACAGGCCTTCCGGACCGTGGCGCATCTTCGATCACCTCTGCACCAGAACGAAAACGTTGAAACCATCGTTGTGCGGTGGAAATGGAAACTGTATCGGGTCCATAAACTGCACAAATTTTATTGGCAGCATGAGATGCATTTTTGCCTTCATCGTAGTAGTACTGTAAAATATGCCGTATTTTCTCTTTATTTTGCTCCATGTTTGCGACGCTATAACTCACGAACGACTAAAAACAAACAACAATAAATCAAACACGTGTTAGCGCGTGAAAAGAGCTTTCCAAAAAGCTCTAGCGTGAACCGATGCGACGAATACAACTAGAACTACGCGCTTGCAAAGACAAGCTTGCGGAAATACCGCAAGACTTTTTTGACAACCTTATATATACTTTATAGGGTCGGAAACGATTCCTTCTCCCTGTTACATACTTTTGCACAAACTTAATATACTCTATGTACCTTCGGTACAGAGTATAAAAAGTAATCATCAAAATGATACTATTTAGTCATAAGGTTGAAACTATTTAGTATTAAATTCTCTTTAATACTCCAAGTATCAAATTGATATTTTCGAAAGTATTAAAATTATATATCGAGGATATAAAATTGATACTAACATGTACCAGTTTGACACTTTTTATACTCTGTACCGAAGGTACAGATTTTTGTTCAGTTTGGACTACTATATGGGCATTTCTCAAATGTCGTACGCATTCAAAGTGAAGAAAAGTAGATGCCAAAACATTATTTTATTTTGACAAGAGACGAAACTTATAGCTCTTGATTAGCACTATAATTGGTGCTAAAGTTGATTTTGGGCAATTGTTCGTTTTCAAGATAATTACAAAAAACCAATGCATTCGCATGCGACAAAAACAGAAGTCACTTTCAAGGCGAGCAGTTCAAACACTGATTTCAGCGGATCCTGAAGGAATATTTGAATGCGACTAATTTTAAAATATTATGCATTGATGTATCTTAAAAATGTTTTTTATTTGATTCAAAAATATTAGGTAGTTTATTTTTTATTTAATTTTAATCACTTTCGCACGCGACATGTCGCATGCGACATTTTGTTCCATCATACTTTTTATGTGGTTTCCATTATAATGCGAAGAAAAACTTAAAGTTTATTGCAATCGCATATTTTCTCATGGTTTCTTGTGCATTCTTTTTTCACCATTTGTACCCTCAGAAAGATTTTAGATAGCAAAAGTATAAGAAATCTAAAGGTGTTTTTATCCAAAAAAAAGTGCAAAATTAATGTCCAAATTAGAAAAATTGCGCTAGCGCTGACGTAAATCCGAATATTTCGAAATGGGCTATGTATAAATGTAAGATTGGCTCTCATTAATGCAATTTAACTGTTTCCCCATGAAAATAAGATAAAACATCGTGTATTTAACCACTTTTACATTTTTGGCTGCGGTTGACATTTCTGTGGAAATGGCCATATCATAAAGCTGCCATATAACCGATCAGAAGAGGTTTCTTTTTATTTCGTGCCTTTCTTTTATTTTACATAGACTAAAGATCAGTGGATCGCTAGAGTCCATAGCTCTATGAAAAACGTCGTGCATATTATTCTGACGACTGTTTTTCCGTGCATGCATTCTTCGATCAAGCTTATAATGTTTGTTACGAGCCTCCGACGCATTCTCGCCCAGGCAGCCCACAGGAAGAGCAGAGATGGCAATGATTTTGGGGTCGTGTGCCAATATTTTTGAACCGTGGCTGACATGGGGTACCAAGGATATTTTTCTAAATACAAGAATGCTGTTTTTCAAATTCGTAAATTTTTCTAGACATAGCAATCAAAATTGTCTGAAAATTATGAAGGACATTGGCATTTAAATTTAATATTGGCAATTTTTTTTTATAGATGAACTTTTCCATATTTTTTAAATATGAAATCGAAAGCAGCTGATGTTTTACGTCCATTTGTTAACCACACTTCACACTTCAATCAATTCTTTATGCTCAAGTGGACTGAAAAAATCGTGATTTCCCGGGTTTGTGAAAATTCGGGAAAAAACCAATTAGACTATCGTATAGAGGACACTTTAATGAACAATATTGCATTAACAGTTACAAAAACGACAGTTACAATCCACGACAATCCACCGAACTTTTACTCCACAAAACAGAATTATTTTGAGGTCAAGCTCGACTTAAACAACACACATCAAAAACACATAAGACAAAGGACAAAGTATTAAACATACCTTGGACTTTATTTTCCATAGTTTACTTCAATTGTTTAAATCAATTTTGGTTTATTTTCAAGCCAATAAACTTAGACAAAATTTTTCCACAACAAAAGCCACGTGTCAAAAGCTTTAAGGGCTGCATTTCATAATAAAATTTTTCGATTCTATGACCCCTGGGATATACTCTTTTTAGAAAATAAATCTTTTTTCCACAAATCGTAATTTTTTTTTGACTTTATGCCAAATAAATCGACTTTGGGACCACTGTGCAGCAGGCAAAATGGCGGGTTACTCCGGTTTCGAGTTCATGTGAAATTTCAACTAACTTTTGGAAAGAACCTTTTTTTTTAATTTTCGAAAAATATTTTATTTTCTATGGTCTAAAATTTTATTTTTTAAATTTCAGGAAAATTTTTGGTCTGTGATTAGTTTTTTCTATTTCCGAGGTTAAATTCTATTGATTTTAGAAAATTTTCTAAAAATTTTAGACAATTTTCATTTTGGTTTTCTGGAATACAGCAAAATAATTTTCTTTCTTCTGTTTTTGTTTGTCAACAGCTTTGCCACCGGAGCCATGAGCTTTGGCAGCATCTCTCTGGAGGCTCATCAAACTCTGGCCATTACCATGAATCGCATTGGCGGCAAAAGCAACACCGGTGAAGGTGGCGAGGATTCGGATCGTTATTTGAGTAAGGCTGCTCTTTCGTTTCTCTAAACTTTTCCTAAACTTGTAAACTTTCTTGCAGATCAACAGCCTCTGAACAGTCGCCGTTCGGCCATTAAGCAGGTGGCCTCTGGACGTTTTGGTGTAACCGCCTCTTATCTGGCCAATGCGGATGATCTGCAGATTAAAATGGCACAGGGTGCCAAACCGGGCGAGGGTGGTGAGCTACCTGGTTACAAGGTAACCAAGGATATAGCCAAAACCCGTAAATCGGTGCCAGGTGTGGGATTGATATCGCCCCCACCCCATCATGATATCTATTCCATTGAGGATTTGGCCGAATTGATTTATGATCTGAAATGTTCCAATCCCAAGGCACGCATCAGTGTCAAACTGGTGTCTGAAGTGGGTGTGGGCGTCGTAGCTTCGGGTGTGGCCAAGGTAGGTTGGATTAGACGCACTTAAAAAGCGTATACACTTACTCTGCTTATTCTCATTTCTAGGGCAAAGCCGAACATATTGTCATTTCTGGTCATGATGGCGGCACAGGCGCCAGCTCTTGGACGGGCATTAAAAATGCCGGTTTACCCTGGGAACTGGGCATTGCCGAGACGCATCAGGTGCTGGTTTTGAATAATCTACGCTCAAGGTAAGTGACCGTCCGTCAGAGTCCCCATCTCGATCCACTCGAACTTCTCTTGTTACTAATCATGAACGAAACATTACCGAAAGTGCCTGGTGGTTATCCAGATGATGACAGCGTTGGAAAACGCGTTGATCAAGATTATGATTGATTGATTCATTGAATCTTGAAAGACGTGTTGTCAGCTCTCACTCGCTCACTTGCTCGCACGAACGTCGCGCCGCGCTGTGCTCCATTCGTAATTTCTCCTCATTACTTTGACCCACTTGGGGGGGAATTTGGTTCTTGCTAACATTGCCTTCCCTTTCTATGTCTCCCGCACTGATACGCGATTCCGCCACATTAGAGTGATTGTACAGGCCGATGGACAGCTGCGCACAGGATTTGATGTGGTGGTGGCTGCTTTATTGGGTGCCGATGAGTTTGGATTTAGTACGGCTCCGTTGATAGTGATGGGTAAGTTGGTAAACTGAACTGAAGTAAATGAAATGTCTGAATGATTGCTTTTATACCAAAGGTTGCACCATGATGCGCAAATGCCATTTGAATACCTGTCCCGTGGGCATAGCCACCCAGGATGCGGAATTACGCAAGAAATTCACCGGCAAACCAGAGCATGTGATTAACTTTTTCTTCATGCTGGCCGAGGATGTAAGTAAAGTGAGCACGCTTTCACAGACCTTAACTAAAACTTCTCCAACTTCACTAGATACGTCAAATCATGGCCAATTTGGGCATACGCACGTTCCAGGATCTAATTGGACGCACTGATCTTTTGCGTGTGGCCAGTCAACGTGATGCCAAGGCCAGCAATCTGGACCTTAAGCTATTGTTACAGCCCGCCTTGGAGCTACGTCCGGGCACAAATATTGTGGGTGGCTCTGTCAAGCAGGACTTCCAATTGGAGAAGCGTGCCGATAATGAGTTAATAGCCAAGGCTCAGCAGATCTTCAATGGTTCCCAAGATAATGTCACTGTCAAAATGCGCATACCCAATGAGGAGAGAGCTTTTGGTTCCACTTTGAGCTATCACATTGCCTGGTAAGTAGTTGACAACGAGATTTATTTTGAAAAGAGTTTGAAAGATGAAATGGGTGTGAGCCTATATAATAGGTTGTACTTCAGCAGCCAAAAGAGAGTGAGGTCGACAGTTTAACAACCAAATCTGAGATGTTCCACAGAAAAAAACGATTCATTAAGCTCCATTTGGGAATGGATAGTTTTGTCATATCCATTTTTCAGCTCCATTGGATGAAAATCTAAGATCAATTTAACATTAAATGGATATTATTAATATTCTTTTTACCATGTTATAACTATGAAGTCCAAATGAATATCGAAATCATTTCATGGATCATCTACAAATATTCTTTATTTTTCTGTGTACTTACTTCACAGCTGGCACCCGTGCGCGTAGAGGTGACGGCTACGTAACAGCTAAAACCTTGTTTATTGAATGTGTCGCAAGCGGCAGTTGATTTAAGGCCTTCTGCGGAATAGTCGCTGCGCCCTAAAGCAGGGGTCGGCAATGTGAACCGATAAGTTGCCACTGGCAACTGAGAAAATATTTGCATTTTTTGTGATTTAATGTTTTTGCTTGGCTAATGTCAACGCACCTAGTCTAGACAGAGAACAGAGAGCTTTAAAGCTCCACAACTTTTGTCTGCTCACTCATAAATACTAAGGCAGCGGCTGGAAATTCTGCTCCCGTCTCTGCTTACAATGCCGATCCCAGCTTTTAAGTCACAGACGACACAATTAATATCCCTTACTCATAGTCTATGAGTAAGCAGCGCTAGCCCGTCCATCTGCCTTAATGAAAACCTGGATCTCACAGATAATAATTAAGTAAACAAATTTTGTATTCGGACTCTCGCTAAATATGCATGCTGCGACGGAACTAAATACATCCTCTGCCAATAATCTCTTATCGAATTTCGATTGAAGTACGTTCCGAAATGATACTATCGTTTAAAAGTTACGAGGCATATTTCAAATTCCAAACGTTTTCAAAAAGTAAAAACGAAACGAAAACGAACGCTTTACTTTTTGCTGTTCCACATTCCGACCGATTTTGTTACGTTTTAACTTAATGCAAAACGGTTCTGAACCGAACCAAACCAAACTAATTCATGATCGTAGACCGAACCAGCGTATTTTAAGAATTGCTGAACCGAACTAAAAACCCGAAAATGTAAATGGTTATTATAGACTAGTTTGATAAGGTAAAGCGCCTGTCCGAAGATAAATATTCAAGCATGTTTTCAATTCCACTTTCACGGCAACTTTTCGAAATTGTAATTGATTCGTGTTCTCCCGACACCAAAACGAAAAAGTTTTTCGTTTTAAAAAGTATTGCTTGTTCTTCGTTCGAATGAAAAGTAATTGGCAAATTGTACACTCATACAGTTGATAGATGTACATAAAGTGAATTTTCCTTAATTCTGTGATCAATTTTGAAATTGTTAGCGAAATTTGATTTGCATTCAAGTCGTTAATTGATTTACATGGAATTTTTTTGTTTAATGTGTCCAGCAATTGACGTTGCTCAGCCAAACCGAAAAGTGAAACCTAAAAGTCAGCCTCGATCGTTTCGTTTGGAATTGTGGAGTCTCTCTTATGTATCTAGTATCAATCTCATTTGGACCAGTGGTTTGCAAAAAGTAAAAAAAGATCACAAAAACGAAACCGATGCGAAACTGCGTTCGATTTACTTTTCAAAAAATAGTGAAATTGAGAACATGCCTGATTATTGTACATTTTGTGAATTTGTATCAAGAAAAACGACTTAAAAAACAGCTGAGACCCTAGATACACATCGTTTTCAAAGTGGTTTGCCTTCATTTTTCAACTACTCATATATCGGGTCGCACTGTCGCTGTACTTGTATTTTGTTGTTGCTTTCTACCGAATTCGTTTTGAGATGATTAGCGGGCTGAGCATCAGGAGCCCCTTATTGTTTTCAAGTTAATGTTTTTACTATGTCCTTTAATTTATTTTATGACTAAAACAAAGAAATGTTTTTTTTTTAAATCTCTAATGCTTGAAAATTGACAGTTAAACACTGAACACTAACCAAAACCGCGATTTGATTAGCTTTCAAAAGAATTTTATCAACCGAACCGATGCATCGACTTAAAAACCAAACTCTTCCACGAGATGTAATTGAGCTTTTAGAAGCACCCCATAATATTATTCCAAATAATGTGCAGTCTTCACTTAATGACTACAGTTTTGATCATGACTCGGATGACTCGGAATCAGATGAGATAAATCCATTTTCGTTTGAATTAGCTGTAGAAGACAACTGAATGTAATAGTTATAATATGGAATAGTTGAATAGTAGAATATATTGATGCAAATCTTTTCAAATTTAAGCTTTTTATTCACAGCTCTCAAAAATTTAATTTTTGATCACGTATACGCTATGTTGCCATATATAGGCGGTCAGGGAAGGCGTGGTCAAATTAACTTAAAATTTTGTTTCAATATTTAGAGTGCTATATTTAACAAATATACCAAGTTTCAGCTCGATATCTGTAATATTCGACTTTATGCCACCTTTTTTCGCGATTCTGACCAGTGTGCGATGGTGTAAAACCTCCTCGAACCACTGAATCGAATCTGTCTTATCTCCCGAACGTGTTGCATCCCTGCTTTAACTTTTTCAACTCGCTTTTGAAACCGAGGACACATAATCAACAGCCTGCTACTGTTCTGTACAACTTTTGAAAAAGAAAAATCTTGTCGATTTGCGGAATTCAGAACAACATCAGCTCGATTGGCGAAAATTCCACTCGTTTTCAGAATTCAGAACAGGACTGTATATTTCGTATCGCAATTAATTTCTCATTTCTAATACGATCAAATAGCAGATTTCCATGATACCATAACTAAAAGGTAGCGCAACCGGAAGTGTCATTTCGCATGTGCGAGAATTTATCGAACCACAGGGCTGAAACACACAAAATCCATGGTCTTGTTTTCATTTTTTGACAGCTTTCGATATAATTTTCGCATTACATCAAGAGAATGAAGGCTAGCATGTCGCTTCGATACACCAGATTACAATTTTAAGTCATCGAACTAAGGCCGACTGAGGATATCGAAGCTGTGCAGTGCGGCTACCTTGTAGTTAAGGTGCCTAAACTATATGTGTGGTCCGTGTTCTGAGCTTTTTTTTCAAGTTTAAACAATGGGTACTCGGTAGGGGTAAATTGGCTAAAACAGCACCTCCAGGAGGGCCAGGGCAAATCTTCTCTCAATCTCTTGGCGTGTGTGCTTATAATTTTTCGCACAAGAGAAGGGACCTACAGTTTTACGTCGAATCCGAACGGCAATAGTTAGAGAATTTGCTTTTTCATGGCTAGTTACTTCACAGCAGGCGCCAGTAAGCTGGTGAAGGTGATCGGGTGTGTAAAAGCTTTTTTCTAAAGAAAGAAAAATCTTTTTCTATTAGATGGTTCGAGGCGGTATCGAACCCACAACCTCTCCCGCACCAGCAGCCACACATACAACTGGTACGCCACGCCCGACCACTCGGTAGGGGTAATGGCCATTTAATTTCGTTTTTTACTAGGGTACTAGATAAGGTTTAAGGAAAATCCGAGTTGTTAAAGCAGTTGAAACCGATTGCTCAATGCCAAGTGGATTGAATTCGTCAAACAGGAACGACCTGTTTTAGTAACCATACACAAGTGTTCCACAAATCGCTTTCGACCCAGTAACGACACAATTCCCATACGATTTTGGTTGATTTTGAGTCGAAAGCGATTTGTAGAGATATTTTTTGGGATTTGGGATAGATATTTTTCTCACCTTCCATAGAAATTTGTGAAACCGACTCGGAATTCGGAACAGAGCCCATTATTTTCCCGTTTCGTGGACGAGTTAATTAAAAAAGAACCTTATCGGTACCACCGGTACCACTGTTTCAGAACCAACTCTGAATTCGGAACAGAGCCCACTACTTTCCATTTCGTGGACGAGTCACTTAAAAAAGAAACTTATTGGTACCGGTACCACTGTTTCGGTTCTATCTTCTAAGTATATAAATCTCTTAACCCAACTGACTGATTATAATCAGCCCAAACCGCTTAAACTAGAGATCTAAGATGTTACATAGACCTTCGATTAGGTAGGTAGAAGCTGAAAAATTATTTCCAGAAATGGGAAACTGGTTTTTAGGCTAACTGTGCGGCATAATTCGACATGTACTTTGCCCGATTTTGGAAAATTACCAAAAATTACATCCGATTGACTTGAGATTTTGTTTGTAATCATTATTATGTTATTATTTTGAAAAACTTACCTCCAGGGTGGAAAAAAGGTCGGAAAATTTTGTAGGGAAAAAACTATTTCTCATCTTATTCACTTGAAACTTGATTTGAAAGCTAAGTATGCGAAATAATTAGATACGTAATTTCCCGATTTCGAAAAATCTGTCCACTATAAACCGGATGACCGGAAAGTATTGTATAGAAATTAGTAGTAGTAGTAGTAGTAGTGTTCTTCTTTATTTAAATTTATAAAACAGATAATACATAGATGATGGCTTAGATTCTAAATTTCGTATATAAAATACTAAAATAAATAAATCGACATGGTTTGAAACCGTCAGTCGATCACTGCCTTCCAAATTCTTCGCTATTCAGTCTAATACACCTGGCTTCCCGAGTCTTCCCCAGATACCAGATCGTTCAACTGCATAGCGCGAGATTCGGTTGGCCGTGTTACTCTGTTTTAAAAGTCCCCTTCCAATATTTGTTTTCGATATTTAGTTGCCTGACTTATAAAGTTATAAAGGATCCTCCAATTTGATCCATTTAATAACTGGTGAACTTCGTGCAGATGTAGTCTTGCCTTACCAAAATGTAAAATTCTGTATTCCCTCAAGATTGGGGAGTTTCCAATAAAATGGACAGTGTTTTCCATGCTCGTTCCAATTGCAAAGAGAACATGCTGTGTTGCTGCTTGCTATGTTTGGGACAAAGTTGAGTTTGAGCAATTCACCTCTGGCCATAAAAATTGTGCGAATTTGCTCCACTGAAAACGCGTCGTTGAAATAATTTTCTTCTCCTAGGTCGTAGTTCAATTCTTTGTATATTAGCCTCTGAGAGCTCCTCTCTGAATCCAACATAAAATATGATCTATATGAAGCATCCATCTTTTTAAGAATTTCCGTAGCCCATGATTCCCACTCTGAACTTTCTTCGAGGTTAAGTCTTTCGCAGTGAGTGGCTGATAGAAGTTCCAATTCCCGAAAGAACTGCTGACGTCCGTTTAGCAGAAACTGAGCCAATATTTGAGGCAGTCTATTTTCGGGCATGCGAAAAACCTTCTGCATATAGGAGAAGTCCATGTCTGCGGTAAATATGTGGAGAGGTGACAATCCCGTTTCCAGATACAGCATTCTGTTTGGAGTGTTTCTGGGCAGTCGGAATAGCTTTTTCGGAAAGTATCTCAGCAGGTTCTCAACTTCATCGTACTGCATAATCCCCCAGACTTGTGCGCCGTAGCACATAATGGACCTCACAGCTGCTCCGAAAAGTTTGTATTTGGTGCTCGTTGGTACATCTTTCCTGCTCAGGAGAGATTTCCAGGTGCAGTTTATCGCGACCTTCGCGTATTTCAGTTTTTCTTGCAAATGGTATTTAAATTGCGCATTATTGTAGATCCACACTCTCAGGTATTTATAGGTTTTCACCACTTCAAAAGCTCGGTCTCTCCCAAGTATCACTTCTCTTCTAGAGCAAGTCTTCTACAGTGTTTTTTGAAGACTAGAATGTTTGACTTTGTGGTATTTATTTTGAGGCCCCAGGTCTTACAATATTCTTGCAGAGCATTAATCATGTTTTGCATTTTTTTTGGCGACTCTGCAAACACCACAATGTCATCGGCATATAATAGGGATTTTATCTCGTATCCATTTATGTGAATGCCTTCCGGTAGATATTCCAACACATCATGGAGGTAGATCGAGAACAAAAGTGGACTTAACAAGCATCCTTGCTTAACACCCGACTCCGTGGGAAACCAGTTGGATAACACTTCTCCATCCCAAACGGCTGCTTCATTTCTATTATACATGCTTTTAAGTATATTAATAAATTTGGTCGAAATGCCAAAATTGCTCAGTATAAACATTAGCACCTTTCGGTCGATCGAATCGAATGCTGCACTGAAGTCAACGAAAAAAGCATACAGCTTATGTCCGCTTTCAATATACTTTCTGGAGATACTGGTGACGCTGAATATATTGTCGATCGTGGAGTATCCTTTTCGGAAACCTGCTTGGAACTCTGTTAGCTGGTCGGTTTCATCCACACATCGGTTTAGCCTCTCAAGTAGCACGGCAGAGAAAACCTTTGCAATCGCATTCTGGAATGATATTCCTCTGTAGTTGCAAACCATTTGCGGGTCGCCCTTTTTAAATATTGGGAATATAATTGCTTTTTTTAAACCCCTCCGGAACACTCCTCGTCTCTAGAATTTTGTTGAATCCTTCTGTAAGCATTTCCAGGAACAGCGGTGTGGCAAACTTAAAAAATTCTACAGGGATTCTGTATAGAAATTATACAATCAGGCTTGTTCTCGATTTCGAATTGGATTGAACGGAATTGGTAAGAGTTGTGATTAGTAAGAAACGATTAAAGAATCCGGTCGAATGAATATAAACGGAGTTCTGATGCTACAGTCAGAATAATGCAGTTAGTTTTTGGAAGCAGAAACATTTAACAGTTTCGATTACGCTTGAGTTGATCGAAATCGGTAACAGGCCTGAAGTTCTGAAGTCATCAGTGTCAGTGGTCGGCACCTTATAACACCCTCTGCTCTTACAACTTCAATAGCTTCCGGGCTCAACAAACGTGGCTTACACTCACTTCATCTTGATCCATGGTAAATCATCTAATCCAACCAAATTTACTTCTCTTCTCTTTTCAGCAAATATGGCGAAGCTGGTTTACCCGCTGGCAAGAGCATTGACATCTTTTTGGAGGGCTCTGCCGGTCAGAGTTTCTGCGCCTTTATGGCTCGTGGCGTCAATGTCACTCTAAAGGGTGATGCCAACGATTATGTGGGCAAGGGTCTTTGTGGTGGCAATGTGGTCATCACTCCTCCCGATACCTCCACCTTTGAGTCCCATCTGAATGTGATTGTGGGCAATGTGTGTTTGTATGGCGCCACCGAGGGTAACGCCTATTTCCGTGGCATTGCCGCCGAACGTTTCTGTGTACGCAATTCGGGTGTAACCGCTGTGGTCGAGGGTGTCGGAGATCATGGTTGCGAGTACATGACTGGCGGTTTGGTTGTCATTTTGGGTCTAACTGGACGTAACTTTGCGGCTGGCATGTCGGGCGGCATAGCCTATGTGTATGACATAGATGGCTCCTTCAAGCCCAAGGTAAATCCGGAAAGTGTTGAGCTACTGCCGTTGGAGTTGGAGAAGGATGTGGCGCTGGTACATCAACTATTGGTGGACTTTAAGGAGAAAACCGGTTCTAAGGTGGCCAAAGAACTGCTGGACAATTGGACCGAGTCACAGTCCAAGTTTGTAAAGGTCTTTCCGTATGAGTATCAAAAGGCTCTACAAGATTTGGCCGAGCAGCAGCAGACTGCTGTGGAGCAACCTCTGAAGGCCGCACTAGAGAATGGCAATGGCAAACACGAGCCTCACATCAAGGACATTGAGGAGGCCATTCAGGATGTGGCTCTCGAACAGAAGCGTGCCGATCGTGTGCTGGACAAGACACGCGGCTTTGTCAAGTACAAGCGTGAGTCGGCACCCTATCGAGATGCTGGCGAGAGACAGCAGGACTGGGACGAGGTCTACAATTTCCCACATGTGCGTAAGAACCTCAAGGTACAGGCTGCCCGCTGCATGGAGTGTGGTGTACCCTTCTGTCAGTCCAATTCGACGGGTTGTCCCCTGGGTAACATCATACCCAAATGGAATGACTTGATCTTCCATGGCGAATGGCAGGAGGCATTGCGTCAGCTGTTGCAAACCAACAATTTCCCCGAGTTTACGGGACGCGTATGTCCCGCGCCCTGTGAGGGTTCCTGTGTGTTGGGCATCTCCGAGCCGGCGGTCACCATTAAGAATATTGAGTGCGCCATTATTGATCATGCCTTTGAGCAGGGTTGGATTAAGCCCGAGTTACCAGAGGTACGCACCGGCAAACGGGTGGCCATAGTGGGTTCTGGACCATCGGGCTTGGCTGCTTCACAGCAGCTTAACCGTGCCGGACATTTTGTCACCGTTTTCGAGCGCAACGATCGTGTGGGTGGACTACTACAGTATGGTATACCCACCATGAAACTGTCCAAGGAGGTGGTCAAACGTCGTGTGGATCTAATGGCCGATGAGGGCATCGAGTTTAGGACTAATGTGGATGTGGGCAAAGACCTCAAAGCCGAGCAGCTGCTGCAGGAGTAAGTATTTATTTATAACTAACCCTTGTGTGTTTATTCAATTTTGAACCAGCTGAAAGTTGATATTAACCTGTTGAAACTGTTTCGAAAGCAGCTTTAAATTGGGAAAGTTTCTACACATAAAATTGCCATTTGAAAGCTCAAACAATTTCTGAGATATGTTAAATGTCTAACACTCACAATGTAAACCTTCGGACCAATTTTATAGATCACAGATTAAATAATTTCTGAGATGTGGACTTGAACCACTTTTGAACTGCAGCAGCCATCTGGTTCGGCTCACTTTATAGTACCAGCCTTCACATCAAGGTTCCAGTTCATAACTTAAGTTTCAGTAGCTTTCAGACCAGATTTCAAGTTCATAGCTTAAATAGCTTATGAGATGTGGTTCTGACCCACTTTTTAACCAGTTCGAAACCGACTCGATACCGGTTCGATTCTGATCCTGATCCAGTTAATCCACTTTACAACCGTTTTTAACCGCTTTCGAACTGGTTCATAGACTTGAGACATAGCCTATGACTCTTTCCCGATAGACATGATCATACTGTAAATTTCGTGAAGATCGGTTCAGCGATTTATACGCCTATAAGGAACAAACATTCAAGCATACAAAAACATACTTTCACTTTTATATATATGTATAAGGTTGTCAAAATTGTTCATAAAATTGGTTATAATAATGCGATTTAAGTCAAATATGCGCCGTTTTGTTCGATGACGAGTTCCCAACGAGATGCCAACTTCATAATGCCCCTCTTATAGAAGCTCGCTTCCCTATTGGCAAAAAACTCGGAGAGCCAATTTTCACAGGACTCTCTTGTGGCCATCTTCCGACTACCAAGCTCGTTCGCCATGGACAGAAATAGGTGGTAATCACTTGGTGCGAGATCCGGACTATACGGTGGATGCAAAAGAACCTCCCATCCGAGCTCCCGGAGCTTCTGGAGCGTCACCAAAGATGTGTGTGGCCTGGCGTTGTCCTGATGGAAGACAATTCGGCCTCTGTTGATCAAAGATGGCCTCTTCTGCATGAGTGCTGCATTCAAGCGGTCCAGTTGTTGGCAGTACAGGTCCGAATTGAGCGTTTGGCCATAGGGGAGCAGCTCATAGTGGATGATTCCCTGCCAATCCCACCAAACACACAGAAGAACCTTCCTGGCCGTCAATCCAGGCTTGGCCACCGTCTGGGCAGCTTCACCGCTTTTCGACCACGACCGTTTGCGCTTCACGTTGTCGTAAGTGACCCACTTTTCATCGCCAGTCACCATCCGCTTCAAAAACGGGTCGATTTTGTTGCGATTCAGAAGCGATTCGCATGCATCCATACGGGCAAAAATGTTTTTTTGCGTTAAGTCGTGTGGCACCCATACATCGAGCTTCTTTTTGAATCCAAGCTTCTTCAAATGGTTTATAACGGTTTGATGACTCATGCCCAGCTCTTGGCCGATGCTACGGCTGCTACTATGCCGGTCTCTTTCGATCAATTCAGCGATTTTATCGCAATTTTCGACGACAGGCCTTCCGGACCGTGGCGCATCTTCGATCACCTCTGCACCAGAACGAAAACGTTAAAACCATCGTTGTGCGGTGGAAATGGAAACTGTATCGGGTCCATAAACTGCACAAATTTTATTGGCAGCATGAGATGCATTTTTGCCTTTATCGTAGTAGTACTGTAAAATATGCCGTATTTTCTCTTTATTTTGCTAAATGTTTGCGACGCTATAACTCACGAACGACTAAAAACAAACAACAATAAATCAAAAACGTGTTAGCGCGTGAAAAGAGCTTTCCAAAAAGCTCTAGCTTGAACCGATGCGACGAATACAACTAGAACTACGCGCTTGCAAAGACAAGCTTGCGGAAATACTGCAAGACTTTTTTGACAACCTTATATGTACATACTTACAGTTGCGGCAAAAATAATAGCACTGCGTCATATAAAATTCTTTGATGCAATACATCTTTTGTTTTTTTTGTAATTGGTGAGTAATGTGTTAATGCTCAATTTGCTAACGGTTTTTTCTGTATAAGGCATCTCAGCAAACGAAGTGCAAAACAGAGCGGCAAAAAAAATAGCACTGATAACGGATTTTTTGAGATTCCGAGGAACAGACTGCAGGTGTTCGGCGACATAATGATTGTTGTTGTGTCTGCGGACAGTAAATGCGTCGTATTGCAAAGTCGAGTCGCCACACTATCATTAAGTTCAAAAAAATTATTAATTATGGGTCGCGGAAAGCATTGTAGTGACGAAAAGAGGGAAATCATTAAAAAGCTTATCGAGGAAGGCAACACCTACGCTCTGGTGGGGCAAATCGTCGGTTGCTCCAATAAAATGATTAGTAATGCCTTAAATTATAAAAATAAACCAGAAACACGCGGTAGAAAAGTCGCAATGTCTAATTTGCTGGTGAACAGACTGGTTCGCGAGTGCAAGAAGGCCCCCTTTAAGCCGGCTACTGAGCTAAAGAAGGAGCTTAACATATCGGCTTGCATTCTCTGGGCTATCATTCAAGAATCATGGAGCAGTATTCCATGGGAAAGGTGCCAAAATTTGGTCAATTCTATGACGAGACGTTGTGCTGCTGTCATTGCTGCCAAAGGTTTTACAACCAAATATAAATACACTATATCGATGAAGAATACAAATGAATACAAATATTCCAGAACTTCGCGGTTTTTTTTCGTTTTCTTAAGTTATTTTTGAAGTAGTGCTATTTTTGTTGCCGCCTAAAATGTTCAACGTTCACATTCTTAATGTAAATATTTCAATTTCATGTTATTATCGACGACACTTGCATTGTATTTCGATAAATTAGAGCCTAAAGTAAAAATAAAAGCCTTAAACAAGTTAAATATATGAATAGTTCTTAAACAAATGATCAATAAAGAAAAATGTATGCCATGGTGCTATTATTTTTGCCGCAGCTGTATGTATAGATGAGAGGGATGGAACTTAAACCGTTTTGTACTTAAACTTTTAGGTAAGATTCGCTCCTGTTTGAACTTTATTCAACTGTGAATCATACTTAAATCTAGAACTTATCCTTGAGTAAGATCAAAAGTTATTGAAACCAGATTTTGTTTGTACCAGGGCTTAATCCCTAAACGAATTTCGGTTCCGGTACCGGTTCCGAAACGTACCGAAACGGATGTTTCGGTTAAAGGTTCTATTTCGGTTTTCAACTAATTTCGGTTTTCGGTTTCGATGCGGTACCCGGATTTTTATTTCGGTATACCGGTACGTACCAGTATAAGTACTTATTTTTAATCTTGGAAAAATTAAATTCTGAGATAAATCTAAACCATTTTATTCCTGTGTAACAAAACGAATCAGAATTCAACACAAAATGAATGATTTCACATTTAAAGTAAAATTATATAGACTTTTTCATATTTCATATTTTTTTACGTAGTTAACAAATAAGAACTTATGATTATATTATTCACTCATTTATATTATATTAAATATTATTAGTTTTCGAATATAACTTTGAATTTTATACGTTCATCATTCTTGTGATTTGCTCGCAGTAACATAATTGCATTCAATGTGGTTGAGTCCATACAACTTCTTAGCAGATTCATTATAAATTTAGCCAGAGAATACGCGTTCCACGCTAACCCTTATAACTCGAACAGAAAGCACGACTTTTGAAATCTCATACAATTTTGGGAACTTTTTGGAGGATTTTGACCTCCAGTTTTCATGGTTTTGAACACGTTTAAGTGCGAGAAAAGTCTTAGTAGAATCCACAACACACAATTGACACAATTGAAGTGTTTTTTTATCACCAAGTTTCTTTTCCTGCAATATCATATATGCCTTAACTTTGTCGGCGCTTTCAGATGAACTAGTATTAGAACTGCATTCATTATTAAGCAGTGATTGATCAGCAACTGACGAAATTTGTGCATAAATATTTATTAAAAGATTGATTAATTTCCATTTTTTTTGCTCAGTACTTAGCGTTACGTTATATTTAGGGTCCAAAAATATGCCACATAAAATAGCACTGTTTTCAAAAAAGGATTTCCCTCGTTTTTCTATCAACAAACTTTTTCGCTAGAGAGGACGTATTTTTGGATATTTTCAATTTGCTGTGTATCCAAATGGAATAAAAATCACCCAAAACTAGATTTTCGGCTTGAAGTTTAGTTGTGGCAACCTCCGTTGGCTCTAGTATGCGTACAATTTGGCGAACCATGTCCCACACACTCCAGTGCAGAAGAAAGTCGTTCTCTGTAGCCGCAAAACTGGAGCAAATGTTGAAGATTTTTTCCGCCAGCAAATTTTTTAACATCCTGTAGGTTGATCTCCAACGTGTGACCAAAGCTACAATGCGCTGTGGAAAGGCGAAAAAAAACCGAAACTGTACCGGTACCAACGTTTCGGTTACGTTCCGGTTCTATCGGTTCCATTAATAACGGTAAACGGTTTTCGGTTCTCAAAAAAAGATTTGTTTGGGTTCCGGTTCCGGTTCCGGTACGTGATTTGAATCGGTTTATTTCGGTTAACGGTTCCGGTATCGGTTCCGGTATTAAGCCCTGGTTTGTACTATATTTATGTACAAAACTTTTCTGATTTAGTTTGAAATAGACTTAAAATAACCATAAATTTGAATCCGTTCTAGTAGTAAGTAGAAGTAGAACAAATGACACCACGTCATAAATTAAGTTTTTTTTTTAACGTGTTTGAATGTTAAATTTAAGGCTGCAGATCACGAGAAACATGAACAAAATTTGAAGTGTTAATTCTAGTACTCAGTTCGACCCAAAAACTAGCTTTGTTGCAATACTTCATATACAAGTCTGTTCTCAATTTCACTTCGGTTTTCGTATGAACGTTTGAATTTGCCATTTTACTTTTACAAACTTATATGGAATAGCCATCTTCCATATAAGGAGATCTGTGGTTACTAGATCAATGGTATCTTTTTCTACGAATTGAATTCACTTGGCATTGCATTGAGCTGTTGGTTTTAACTTCTTAAGCAATTGCGGTTTTACTTCGACTGGATCTAGTAACCAGAGATATGAGTGTCACATTCCATATAACATTATTATCATAGAGTTCAACTAACAAACGTTCATACGAAAGAGAACAGGCCTGATAAATAGAATGTTTATTCGAACTGCTCATGAGCATTAAATCAGAGCCAAAGCGCTTCTATTTATGTGAAGGATTGTACTCCTATAAACGACGGCTAATTAATGTTCCCTTTTATGATTATTATTATTTCTTAAAATAAAATATATAAATATCAGGGCTGCTAACAGGTTTGAACCAAGTGTGGAATAATAGCTGACCTAAACCTATTCAGATCCTGAAGTTTCGGTTCGGTTCAACAAAAAATGTAGGCATTCTGAGATCTGACCTACTTCCTAGAGTTTTCTAATAGCTGGTCGATAATGTGAGAAAATTCCACTACTTTTTGAAAAGTAAATCGAACGTAACTCCGCTTCGGTTTCGTGTTTGTGTTCTCAATTCCGAATGAAATGGCTCTCTTTTTACTTTTTGCCAACCACTGGTCCACACGAGATTGGCTCTAGAACAGGGTTCCCCAAGCAAAGAGCGCGAAAATGTGACTGTGTCTGTCTCTAACACACAGTGATGCATGACTTCGATAAGCAATCGGTATGAAATGGCGATTATGTTCGTGCCCCAGGAGCTATCGGTGGGGAACTCTGCTCTAGAAACATAAAAGAGACTCCACAATTCCAAGCGAAACGATCGAAAATGGAACAGTCGAAGATGAGAGAGGCTGACTTTTAGGTTTCACTTTTCGGTTTGGCTGGGCAATGTCAAATTCTGGACACATTAAACAAAAAAATTCATTGTAAATCAATTAAAGACTTAAATGCAAATCAAATTTCATGAACAATTTCGAAATGAATCTCAGAATGAAGGAAAATTCACTTTATGTACAGAATCCAGCAACTGTACGTGTGTAATTACGCAATTACTTTTCATTCCACCGAATTCCAAATATTTTTTAAAACGAAAAACTTTTTCGTATTAATGTTACGAGAACACGAATCAATTTCATTTTCGAAAAGTTGATGTGGAAGTGGAATTGAGAACAAGCCTGATAAATTGAACTGTTAGGAACTCCCAATTTGATATTTATAGAATCCTCTTTGAAGATCTTTCAGAACTTTTGGATCGAGAAATTGTAATTTTAAGCTTTAGAAAACTTAGTTATAGAAAACTCTTGATCCAAATGCGAAACTCAATAGACTTCTGAATTGTAGCTGTGCCTTGATAGTCTTTGGATATTTACAGCAATTCAATACAGTTGTGATCCGTCTTAGAATTTCAAACCAGCTCAAACTGAGATCATTTTGTAAAAACACAGTGCTACAGTGCGAAATAACCTGGGTAATGAAATAGTGTACGCTGTAGAGCAGGTAGCGTATAGCACTCCCTCATACTTGGTTTTCTTCGGGGACCCCCAAATCTGAAGTTATGGCCTTGAACTTGAAATAAGTCGCGAATGGACCATCTGATTTTATGTAACTTTGCTAATTCTGATAGCGACGAGAAGATTGTTTAATATTATATTCAATGGCTTTAGAGATTTAATGCGATGGCTGAGAAACGCAGGTTATAGATCTGGTATTTTCAACTTTTTTTTATAAATTCCTATTTTGGCCACCACTGGTTTAACTAATTGATACTATGCGATTTTTCCTTAAAGTTTATTATAAAAGCCCATTTGATTCTCCGTTGAACAAATGTTCTCTCGATGAATTTGGTTACCTGATGACGAAGTTATTCGCGGATATCTAAGCACACTTCGACAATCTAGTATATTTTTTAAGTGTGTTAACAGAAAATTGATTGATTTAACATTAAAGCCCCGAAAAGTATACTTGCTAAAGTTTGGTGGGAAATTTAAATATAGTTTTTCATATAATAACATAAATGCTTACATATTTTTTTGACAATTTTGGACTAAGATTATTCCTGTTCGAGTGCTGTTACCCTATAGGGCCTGGATGAATATATTATAGTCGGGCTGGACAGACTTGCTTATCATAGCATATCATAGCCAAATCGTTGGTTGTCGTGTCCGCTTGAGTGTGGGCGCTTTTTTATTGAAGTTCTATTTTCAATGCGTATACCCTGTACCAAAGGACCTATATTGGCGGAACTTAGATATGATAAGTACCAAAGCGACCAAATTTTGATGGAGAATCCATTTAACGTTCAAAATCAAGTTTAATTTAAAATTTTACCACTCCTGCCATATATAACAATTTATGGGACACATTAGCTACATGTACTCCAAAGATGTAGTACACGGCAATACCTATTTGTATATTTAGTCTCCTTGTATCTATATGCGCAGAAATGTCAAGTTTGTTATGGATTAGAACCAAGCCGCAAGTTTCAAATCTTCCATGATGCAACTTTCTAAGTCTACATTAACTCTTCTATTAATGGAGAATACAAAAATAAATAGATGCGCTTAATAAAATAGGAAAATTCAAGGTTTTTTGTTATGCTTTTGTTGGTGGACTAAGTGGCTTCCCACCCGACCAAAAGTTCGCGTGCAAATTCGCGAGCGAAACTCAAAGCGAATGAAAAACGAACAAAACCTAAGTTTACGAATTCGCCAAACATTCGTTTATGAAACTTGTGTCCTTCAGTTTGTGGCAGGCGAACATTCGCAGGCGAATTCGCGAGCGAATGTCGACGCGAATGTTTTACGAGTTTCATTTTCACTCGTTCCTGAAAAAAAAATTTTAATAAAACTAGAATTAATTGTAAATATTTTTAAATTATTTAAATTCATCGCCTTGTTTCCCATTGCAGCTGCTTAAACGCATTTTATTTTCTTAATGAAAAATGATTTGCTTTTGCATATAAAAAGCAGTTGCTTCCTTTTGTTTGGCATAATTTCAACACTAAAACAATTAACTACACAGTAACACTTAAGACAATACAATCATGAATCCTGAAAGTACATAAAACAATAATTGTTTACCGATTAATTGATTGACGCTCGGCAGTTTGCTAAGCCAACTTAGAATGACGCCGACCTATGTATAAGGGCTTCAAATACATACTGAAAATGCAAAGTCAAAGTCCAGCAAACGACGGCAACGCGGCGTCATTTTCTACCTGCTGCAGAGAGAAGCAAGATAAAAGACAACTCACAAAGAGTTTCGCTTAAACTAAACAAAATACGATTAATGTTCTTCGCGAAACTTTCGCTTGTGTGTCGGGTGGGTTTTAGCTTGGCTGCATTGGAAATGTGCAGATGAGCTTTTACGTTTTAATGTGGTATTATCACTCTCTTGCATTAGAGTCCAGCCATAGGTGGACAGCATTCTGTTACTAAATCGCTTTTCCATTGCAGCTATTTCTTGATGAAACCGTTCACCTTGCTCGTCACTAAATTGACATCGGTTACTTCCGAAAAAATCCAAGCGGGAATGTACAAAATTTACTTTTATGGACATTCTACATCCCATTTCAGCATGAGCCTCTGTAAATTCTTAAACCACCTTCTCGTAATCAGCTTCTATAGTTTCCTAAAAAATTTTGACGTAGGGACTTGAATGAAATCCATAATATTTCACTCATTTTTGCATCAAATGAATCGTCTCGCATAAGATTTCGAATTCAAGGGCCAATAATTATGCCCGAAAATTTTAATTTTTTAAATGTGTAACAAATCATTTTATGGTTAATACTGCATTTTTTATATTATACCTTCTTTAAGTTTTGCATCGCAAATTTTTGGGAAAGCTTCTCGCAGATAATGAAATGGTTCGCCCTCTCTATTTAGTCGTATGCAAGTTTTATGTGTGGAGGACGTAGAATAATGTCTTCAGCACTCGAACACGAATAATCTTAGTCCAAAATTGTCAAACAAATATGTATACATTTATGTGATTATATGAAAAACTGTATTTAAATTTCCCACCAAACTTTTGCAACGTATACTTTTTCGGGGCTTTAATGTTAAATCAATCAATTTTCTGTTAACACACTTAAAA
Source organism: Lordiphosa magnipectinata (assembly GCA_037044535.1). NCBI lineage: Eukaryota > Metazoa > Arthropoda > Insecta > Diptera > Drosophilidae > Lordiphosa > Lordiphosa magnipectinata. Next base: position 668,573 of record JBAMBO010001377.1, read on the forward strand.
AATAGACTAGATTGTCGAAGTGTGCTTAGATATCCGCGAATAACTTCGTCATCAGGTAACCAAATTCATCGAGAGAACATTTGTTCAACGGAGAATTAAATGGGCTCTTAGATTAAATTTAAGGCCAAAGTAGGAATTTATAAAAAAAGTTGAAAATACGAGATCTGTAACCCGCATTTCTCAGCCATCGCGTTAAATCTGTAAAGCCATTGAATATAATATATAAGAATCTACTCGTCGCTATCAGAATTAGCCAAGTTACATAAAATCAGATGTTCCATTCGCGAGTTTTTTTCAAATTAAGTAAGCAAAATGAGCAATTAACGGTTTTTGGGCCATAACTTCAGATTTTGGGGGTCCCCGAGGAAAACCAAGTATGAGGAAGTGCTATTCGCGACCTCCTCTAGAGCGTACGCTATGCCAATACCCGGGTTATTATAATTTTTTTAAATTTGTAGCACTGTGTAATAATATGTAGTTAAATTTTGTTTAAAGAATTTGTATGGGCATTGAAGAAAGTTTTGTACTTGGTTTTTAAATTTAAAAAATTGTACTTTAAACAAGAATTTTGTAATTAAATTCAATATTTTTATACTTACCGTACTGATTCACCTCTTCTTGTTATTGTAGATATGATGCCGTCTTGCTGACCACCGGTTCCACCTGGCCGCGTGATCTGCCGCTGGCCAATCGTGACCTAAAGGGTATACACTTTGCCATGGAGTTCCTTGAGGCGCAGCAAAAGAAACAGCTGGGCGGTAAACAGGACATCATCTCGGCCGCTGGCAAGGATGTGATCATTATTGGTGGTGGCGACACCGGTTGCGATTGTATAGCCACCTCGCTGCGTCAGGGTGCCAAAAGCATTACCACCTTTGAAATTCTGCCAGAGCCACCACTGAAACGTGCCGATGATAATCCTTGGCCCCAATGGCCCAAAGTATTCCGTGTGGATTATGGCCATGAGGAGGTTAAACTGAAATGGGGCAAGGATCCGCGTCAGTATTGCACCACAACCAAAGAGTTTATGGGTGAGAATGGTCACATCAAGGGTGTGAATACCGTGGAGGTGGAGTGGACCAAAACGGAGACGGGTCAGTGGCGCATGCAGGAAGTGGCCGGTTCGGAGAAATACTTTGCCGCCGATCTGATACTGCTGGCCATGGGTTTTCTGGGGCCCGAGAAGACGGTACCCGAGGAGCTGGGCTTGGATTTGGATCCACGTGGCAATATCAAGGCCTGTCAGGGACAGTATGGCACCTCCAATGCCAAGGTGTTTGCTGCCGGAGGTGAGTTTTCTGATAAACTTTTAATAATTAATAAATTCACTTGCTTTTTTGTGTATTTAGATTGCCGACGTGGCCAGTCTTTGGTGGTGTGGGCCATTACCGAGGGTCGTCAGGCGGCACGTCAAGTGGATTCCTATCTAACCGGCCGTCCCAGTGGTCTACCCGGTCCCGGCGGTGTTATACGTACCTAAGATGGAGTTTTGCCGAAATTCATTTGCAATTTGTGATTTTTATTTTCGCGTTCTTAGTTTAGTTTACACTTTAAAATCAAAAAAAAAAAAGACTTGAGTTTTTTACACACCAAAAAAGGAAGAAAAAAAAAAAGAGAAAAATCATTTTCTTTTTTTAGTTTTATTTTTATTTTCACAGAACGCGCTGGCTGGGGGATGCGGTTGAGTCAATTAAGAGTGCAAAAATCTAACCAAATAGCCCCCCCCCCCAAACAAAAATATCTAAGGACAATAACTAGAAATTTACTGTTATCGTTAAACTCGAAAAACAAAATTTAGAAAAAACTTACAAACATTTAGAAATGCAAAACAAACAAAAAATTGGTATGCTGATCTCCTACACTATCCTGCTCCTTCTATTTAAACAATTTAAACAATATCGAAATGCATTTTATTTTAAATGTTGCAAAATGTACCTAAGTGGCGATTGTTAAGATGCCCCTTTGGCAGTTATATACCACGCTATTTATATATATATATATACTATATAATTAATCAAGCTAAAATTCATATATATATAAATGTATATTTATGTGCAAGTATTTGATGAAATAAATATTCAAACTATTTAAAGTGTTGCAAACAAAAAGTGAGTTTTATTTGAAATGTGGAATTACCTTACTTATCGATTAAACATACACCTTGCGTTACTTATCGACCTATCGATTTCGATAGCTGTCGACTATTTTTGGTATTATACAAATACACTAACGCCTGCTGCTTCATTCTTTTTGCCACTGGGCAGCATTGTGGCTCATTTGCACGCGTATTCGTATTCTCTCATTTGTGTAAATTTAATTGTGAAAATATTTAATTAAACATGGCACAATTCGATTTAACACGCATCAATTGCCAATACTTGGACAGGCATTTGACCTTTCCATTGCTGGAGTTTTTATGCGGCAAGGAGGTTAGAATATACTTCACACCCCCCCCCCCAATTGTCGTGTCATTTTCTATGTATGTATGTATGTGTGTGTTTTTGTGTTTTTTGGCAGATCTACAACCAGCAGGAGCTACTGGAGTATATACTGGATACAGTGAACAAGACGAACATGATTGATTACACCATGGATACACGCAAACGTTTAAATTTGAGCCAAGAGATGCCCGAGGAGCTGGTGCAGCGTAAGGCTGAAGTTTTGGCCACACTGAAGCAACTGCAAAACGAGGTGGCACCCATTATGAAGGCCACCGACATCCTCAAGAATGGCGAGAGCATGAAGGATTCCAAAACCTTTGTGAATGCCTTGCAAAAGGATTACAATTTCAAGGTGGAGCATTTGGAAAGTGCCTACAAGCTGGCCAAGTACTTGTATGAGTGCGGCAACTATCAGGAATCGACCTCGTATTTGTATTTCTGTTTGATTGTCATGTCGCCGAATGATAAGGTGGGTATTTTCAAAGCTTGAAGTGAATTTTGCATTAATTTTACTCTAAATTCTGTTTAGAATTATTTGAACGTCTTGTGGGGCAAATTGGCGGCTGAAATTTTAACTTTGAACTGGAATACCGCTTTGGAGGATCTGACCCGTTTGCGCGATTACATCGACAGTGCCAACTTCTCCACCATTCAGGCTTTGCAGCAGCGCACCTGGCTCATCCATTGGTCCGTGTTGGTGTTCTTTAATCATCCCAAGGGCAGGGATTTGATTATTGAAATGTTTCTGTACAAGCCTTTGTATTTGAATGCCATACAGACCATGTGTCCGCATATAATGCGTTATTTGGCTACCGCTGTGGTCATCAATCGCACACGTCGCAATGCACTGAAGGATTTGATTAAGGTCATACAACAGGAATCGTATACGTATCGTGATCCCATTACCGAATTCCTGGAATGTTTGTACGTCAACTTTGATTTCGAGGGGGCACGTTTGAAGCTACACGAATGCCAGACGGTCATACTCAATGATTTCTTTATTGTGGCCTGTTTAACCGACTTTGTGGAGGATGCACGTCTGATGATCTTTGAGACATTCTGCCGTATCCATCAGTGTATTACCATTAGTATGCTGGCCGATAAGCTGAATATGAAACCAAATGAGGCCGAATGCTGGATTGTCAATTTGATAAGAAATGCACGTCTAAATGCAAAGATTGATTCCAAACTGGGACATGTGGTGATGGGTACCCAGCCCTTGAGTCCATATCAGCAACTGGTGGAGAAGATTGACTCGCTGTCCATGCGTTCGGAGCATTTGGCTGGTCTGATTGAGCGTAAGAGTAAACAAAAGAATCAAGAATCCATTGACTCCTGGAAGTACTATTAGTTTGAAGTAAAAGTTTACACATGTTTTTGTATTTTAATGAGGAGGAGGAAGAAGAGCGAATAAAACTACAACTTTCCTATTCGCAGTTCAATGGTCAAGTTTTTGATGCATAAAACTTAATCTATTTACAGAAGTAATCAAATACAGGACTTGGAGAGCACGGCAAAACGTCTGGGATAACAGTTTAAGGATCCTGGGGGTGAGCTGTCGTCCTGCTCGTCGGTTAGAACGTCTTTTGAGACTGTTCAGATCTAGTAAAGTGTGCCACAAGTCGGTCATGTTAACTGCAGGTGTGCATATTGAGCTATAAAGGTGTGATGGGTGACTGGATACGGCATATCCAAGGTAAACAGAGAGTATACTACCGGTCCAAGAACACTACTCCGAGATACCCCCGCAGGAATGGAACGGATGCTTGATCGCTCGCCTCTCAGCTCAACCGTAAAACGGTTTTATAACTTAAAAAAATTGATCGCGTCGAGACAAAAAGAACTTTAAATGGTATGATAGTAATATAAAATGTCCAAATCGCCATATTCAGCAGAACATCCGCGGCTCTACCCGCAGGGCTAAACCACTGTAGATATGCTCAATGCCAGAATTTCAAGCCTTTTCGGTTTTTCGATGTACTTTGCGTACAGAAACAAGTACTACATCGTCCTTTGCACTCCTGCAATGTAAATAAGAACTTTGGATCGGAACGAAGAAAGACCGCTACGAGGCTGGTCACATAGTCTTTCCAGGTCAAGAGTCAAGACAAGGTATTTAACCGCCGAATGCGAATATGGGATTCTTGATCCTAGAAATCGCATTCGCATCGAAATAACTCTCTCCAGTCTTATCGCGAACGTGCGGTGTTGACTTTTTGAACGATTTACGGCCGCTGCATTTCGACCAAAGCCATCCAGATGCTCTTCTGCGTCTATTGCTGAATACTAAGCAACATAGGTGTGATAAGCGACTGGCAGAACCGCGGTGAACAGAGTGAAGAACAGCACAGAAGCAGTAAATAATATTCTGCATTGAGGAGATACATAAGTTTAAAAAGCAGGCCCTCACGCAATCGAAGCCTGCCTAATATCCTAAAAACACAGCAAAATTGTATTGAAGTTTGAGAAACTTTTGAGAAATGCTTTCCAAATATGTTTGGAGAGTCAGTGGAGCTGCTGTGACGGACAGAGTCCTCTGCGAACTAACCAAATACCAACATTCTTCCAGGAAATATGCTTTCAAATATTTTGGACAAAGTTGTTAGCAGACTAATTAGAGTCTGGTTTTATTAACATTAAGCCTAGAAACATCTTAAACCTTCGGCACAGTCATAAGACATTATTTCGCAGATTTGAGGACAGGCCTATTTTGAAACTAAGCTGCCAAGTCACAAGTTGCTTTGCAGTTTTCTCTCATCAGCATGTAAGGGACTAAATTATCTAGTCTCTAGTCTCAGGGGCCGCGCACACATGTAGCTGAAAGATGAACTGACTGCAGAACCGAAAGCTTTGCTGACAACAGAATTTGATTCAGCAAACCTATAATTTTGAAGGTGCACCACACACATGTTGCTGACCTGAGCTTTTACCTTATTCACTTCATTCTATCAACATAATTGCGGATAATTGAAAAGTGAAGAGAAAATTTAAGCAAAGGAAAAAAAGAATATGGGTTCACTAGATGGTTACTGTTAAGGGATACTTTGGGTGAATTTCATAATTTATATGGTCAATTACGAAAGTATCCAAAAGAAACTTTTATGAATAAGCCAGAATGGACATGGAAATTTATATTTACAATACGCGACAATATTTTAAATAAAATGGGAGATCGCATTCAGAAGGAGGAAAGTCTTATTTATTCGCATCTATGTACATTAGTGTATGTATGTGAGCTTCTTAATTTTGTGATAAAAGAGCATATAACATTCTTGTATTGAAATAGTTTTAGTTTTTAATGCAATTTCACTTAATAATGTTTCGTAGTCCATGACTGCTGTGTAACTGCCGCCATTACTAAATATATCAGCGAGCTGAAATAATCAAGCATGCTTGTTCATTCAAACAAAGCTGAACTTACGCGTACGAACATAGTGTGCGCACTTCCATGCAGGTTGTGTGTTTGTTTTTCGAAAGCTTAAAGCTCTGCCGTCAGTTCATCTTTCAGCTGCATGTGTGCGCGGCCCCTGAAACCTTTAACCCTCGGACAAGACGTGCTGACGGCTTCCACCGCATGTGAACTTCTCGCTATCAACATGGCCGACACTTAATTGTCAAATAAGAAGCTTGAGTTAGATGAAAGTTCACCTCACCATGTTTTCTGAACAGCCATGGAAATTTACTTGGGGACTAAGCTGTGGGTCCAGCGAACATTGCGCCAGTCAACCATGAATCCCTATAGCTCTCATATGCTTCTGTGGCCATATCACTACTTGGAATCATCCCAGCAATAACCAAAGCAGCATCTTTTGACACTTTCGAACTTACATTCGACTTTTATGTAGCTAAAGAACACCATGGCACGTTACCAGTTTAACGCTCGCCAAAAGTTTTTAGCATAGTTCGTAAATAACTCTCAACCCTTTTTTCAGTTCGCTCTGCTCACGTCACTGACCGAAAAACCAAAGACAAATCGGGCCTGGGCTTCCCTCAACCGAATGTGTTCTGATATCGCGCTTAAGTGGCTGTGGTTGACCCCACACAGCAGTGATCGGTCAGGCCCAGCTCAGTCAATTGGTCTTAAATTGTGTGCTTCTCGAAGACCAAAAAGTCAAATTGTTATTTGAAAAGTTTGCAGACTCAAGAGTTGCGCCAGAGTTTAACATAAGCAGAGAAAGAGTCAATGCGAGAGAGAACGAGAGAGCGCATATAGTTCTTCGCATACATTCATATCGTTAGCCGAGCCTTACACACCGGTGCATGATACAATTAGACAAGGTAGTGCTCGCTCTCATTTTGGTCCCCTATTGTCAGTTCCTTGCCGACCGTCATAGCGTAAGCATTGATGCGCACGAATTCGTTAAACATACAATAAGGGACCTAATTTTGCCGACTACCTTGTCTAATAGTATCATGCACCGATGCATACATACGAAGAAGACCTTTAGAATTCGAAATTTCTGGCAATCGGTCCCAAAAAGATCTAAGAGGAAAATTAACAAAAAAATGTGTTTCTCTCCTCTCACAACCAAATAGAAGCAGAGTGCGTAGTTAAAGGTTGTTTCGGTACCTCTTTTCAATGTGGTCGCAAGAAAGCTGTCGTTTTCTGACAAAGGCAAACGGGGGACTCTGGTTTTTTCGGCTTTGTTTTGAACAGCGCCTGTTTAGCATGATTCAAGCTTAGGCGCTGCGTGAATTTGCTGCGTTCTCTCCGACTTAATTCAGGTGTTCTCGGAAACATAGATTGGTGTCCAGCATTGCTGCATGGTATTTAACATGATATAACTATAACAGGGATGGCGCTCAGCCAATATTTTGAACTAAGCGCTTTTGCTAAGAGCGGGAGAGTGAGCGCGAGATTACTCTTATTACTAATTACTACTTACGACGCAAAAATAATTCGTGTGCTCACATAACCTACCGCATCAACTGTCAGCTGCACACTGAAGTGGTTTGAACCGATCTGAGAGCGAGCCAAACCTTCTTTGTTGTATCAAGGTATTTAATGACTCTTTATTGACTTTGCCCCAAGTGACTCCACCTTCCTACGGCTACTAATTAGCACCGCCTCTACTTATTGCGCCGCAAGTAGATATGCTCAATGCCACAATTTCAAGTCTCTTCGGCTTTTCGCAGAACTTTGCGTACAGAAACAAGTGCCACATCGTGCATTGCACTCCTGTTGGCAGAGACAAACGGAAGTTCCCGTCGTACATGACGTTCTATGAAACATGATAGTATAAGTTTTAAACCTCACGGACCTGTTAAGGGTTAATCATCGTACTCTTCTTCCGTTTCGTTCACTCTCACTATACGATGTGCCTTTCACTCGCACTTATTGCTAGCATACGCTAAGGGACAGCTTTTTGGCGACGAGACCACCTTATACTTATTCCATCATGCCATGAAACAGGTGCAAGCAAGGAGCCTTGTGGACCACTTATAGACACCTCATGGGTTTAATTCCCTGCTCTACTAGTGTTGATTAAAGGTTGTTCTCTCTCAAATTGCTCATTTGTTCAGTTGTTCACTTGTTCTTGTTCAATTGTTCACTTGCTCAGTTGTTCTTGAATAGTTATTCACTTGTTCTAGGTCTATGGTGGAAGGTTGTGTGAGCGCACGAATTTTATTTTGGTTTGCCGTCGGGATTTCAAAGGGGTGGATTTCTGTAGCACTGATCGCTTCTTTTGTTTTTGTTGTTTCTGCATGGCTTCTTTATTCTACACCAGAGTCCGGCACGTCCCAGTCTAAGGTGTATACAACAGCGACGTCGACACACCTACAGAATACAAACTTATACTGGTCTCTTTTGCAACAACAAAGAACGCAACGCCAAAATGAGCATGTGTGTTCTGCCGGCCCCTGTTCTAAAGTTATGTGCTAGCATAACATTGACCTCGATCCGGCAAACACTTAAAGGTTTTATTATAGAAAGCTTTTCTAACCATTATTAACCAAAGGGACCTTGAATATAAGAAAACAATTTTGGGAAATTTAATCATTTTTTTCTTAAACCTAAGAAAAAGTGGTTCGTAATATAAAAAAATGTTTATTGATTTTGGAACATTAATAAGCGGATAACATATCGGATATTTCATTCCAAAAGTCAGGGGTTCCTCAGCCAACGTCTCAGTTCTTCCTACCTATGATATACAAAGTCTGAACATCTGAAGTACTTAGTTTGCAGAGAGAAAATCAGAACCCGAAGGCTGCCGCGTGACGTCAAGAACAACCCCTAAGTTTTACGGCGTTGCTTAACAAAAACGAATGGGAACTATCAGGTTTCTCATGCCTACTGACGTGACAAGTAGGCATGAAATATGTACTTCTGGCAAGCATACAAGACCTGTTCTATACACATATGTATGTACCTAGTTTATGTGAATGTGCGTCGTTTATTCTCGCGCTCACTCTTCCGCTCTCTCTTTCTCTCGCGCTCTTAGCAAAAGCTCTTAATTCAAAATTTGGCTGAGCGCCATACCTGTTATAGTTGTATCATGGTACAGCCCACAGAATAACACACAGACAGACGGAACAGCTTACAGAGCAAGGCCCCAGCGGCGCAAATTGCCATTACAAAATCGATTACTCATAGATTACTTTGCCTTCAGTAAGAAGGAAATAATCCCATACAATCTGCATTACTTTGCCGTAAACGGGGTGCGCACATCCTGCATTACTAGTAATAAAACAAGTATGCCAGAGCCGAGCTGCCATCGGATTCCCATTACGACTGCATAAATTTTTTTTCAAATTGTAATGCAGAATGTTCGCAGTCCGCTTACAATTTATCACACAATTGAGGAATCGTATACTCAGTCGTAAAGCACTTGTATTACGATTCAATTTACTAAAGATGGAAAAGTATACAAGTGGGTAAAGTACTTATTTTACGATGCAATGTACTATTGATAGAGAAGTATATAGGTTGGTAATGCACGTGCACTACAGCCTATATGAGTGGGTAATGATGTAGTAATGCAGTGGTTTTTATATTAGTTTATTTTAAATGATTTTATTTGTTTTTCCTTGATAAATAAAATGTATGTTTTTACAAAGCTTTAAATTGTCCAGACTACAAATGGGGAAATACGTCGTTATCAGGGGGCATATTCTTTTTCGTCAGCTTTTTAAGGACCCAGCAAAACCCAAAGCGCTCTAAGAGCGCTATTAGAGCGCTCAAAAGGAGCAGTGAAGCGCTCAACTCTCCTTGTAACTAGTGCTATTTTTAACATTGCCATGTAATTGGATGTCAGCGCTACACTCTCACTGCTAAAAAAGCGCTTTAAAGCGCTCCGCTCGCAATGTAGAAAGAGCTCTAGAAAGCGCTACACTGTCACTGCGAATAAAGCGCTTTAAAGCGCTCTGATCCCACTGTAGAAAGAGCTCTAGGAAGCGCTACACTGTCACTGCGGAAAAAGCGCTTTAAAGCGCTCCTCTTGCAATGTAAAAGGAGCTCTAGGAAGCGCTATGCTCCTAGAGTAAAAAGAGCTGTAAAAAGCGCTCCAAAAGAACATTTTTTATACAAAATTCAAATAAAAATTTCAATTCATTTCAATTTATTTATAACATATTTATAAGTTTTATTATTATTAGTATTTTAAGGTACTTCGAAAGTGGTATTATTAAGTAGTTTTAAGTTTAAGACTGCAGACATTTTTTATTAAGATGGGAAAACTTAATAACAAAGTCTTCTTCTTCAAGTTAAGGAACATTTTTTTTTTCAAATCTTAAATCACAACAGGTCACTAAAACCCATACAATTATATTTCGAACATCTTTTATACAATTTGAATCAGAATTTGGATTTGCTGGATTTGATGCGTCTGAGGACAAAAGTATTTTTTTTTGATAGCAATTCCTATAAATTTTGTTTTTCATAGAACGAAACCCCTTGGACATTTCCTTCGCATAGTCCTCTCGATTTAAATGGACCCCACTTACAGCATCTGTGAAAACCAGTTTGTGAAAAAATGACTTCTTTATCGGGTGTGTCCCAGAAATCTCTAGAGATTTTCGTATAAACTTTAGCATTTTAAATTAAAGCTGTTTGACTTTATATGCGAAGGGGAACAAATATGCACGGCTACTAGAATAGATGACTGAAGTTAAGCGATTTGAAACCGCCTGCTCAAAGTCAAGAAGATTTAATGCGTACATTTTTTCTTGCATATGATCTAGTAGCCGGTCGTACTCTTGTCACTTGACAAGTGTATTCCTTTATGCGAAAATCGCTAGAGATTTCCAGGACACCCCTGTATTAAAGAAATCAGAACAAAAAGAACAAAATAAAGAAGAAAAAATGCAAGCAGGCGGCGCTAGCATACGCATACTGTTCATAGGAGAAGTGTTGTGAAATAACTGCTTTTTTGGAGCAGTATTTACAAGGAGAGTTGAGCGCTACAATTGAGCGCTTTCGTGGAGCAGTATTTACAAGGAGAGTTGAGCGCTTCAATTAAGCGCTTTTGTAGTGCTCGCAGTGGAGCGCTTCGAAAAAATTTGCTGGGAAATGTCAAAAATCGCTTATGGATGAGGGGGGAAAGCACATAAGCGAACGAAATAGACATCGGCTCGTGTGTGGCACGATTAGTTGTCTCAGTTTGTTTCCGATTACTATCTCTACTAACGAAAAGCAGCGGTTGTATTGCATTACTTTTTCGTCAGGCGTAATGCATACTTTCGGCAGAACACGTTGAGCTCTGCGCCGCTGGGGCAGACAGAACAATTCACAGAGCAAGAGATACAAAACAACTCTCTGAGCAAAAGAGACTGAACAGCTGTTAAAACAACTCAGAGCAAACCAGAAGAAGAACATGTTCCCTTGTTCAATTTAAAGAACAACTCAATTTTGATTACTCACTCATGAACAACCCAACACTATTTTCTACCACTGAAGTAGGATCTAATTATTGCCTGAAGGTAATGCACCTAAAGCGTTTAGTATTCTGTTGTAATCAGCGCTTTTGAACGGATTTTTCACGTCTAGAGTGAGCACAAGACAATACTCCTTAGATCCTCGTTTCCAACTTGAGCCCTTAATAGCACTGCGTGCAATTGAGATCACCTTATCAATTGCAACCAAACTGGTTTGGCGAAAACACACCCTTTCCACTGATGTCTTTTTCAGTACTTTACCAATCGTATTGAGGAGGCAGCTAGGTCTATACTCAGAGTTCCCCAGCGATAGCCCCTGGGGCACGAAGAAACTCGCCATTTCTTACCGAATGCTTGCCGAAGTCATGCATCACTGTGTGTTAGAGAGAGACACAGTCACATTTTCGCGCTCTCTGCTTGGGGAACCCTGGTCTATACGACGGAGGATCGCTTGATTGGCCACTTGGCTTAGTAAGGATTTTTCTAAAAGTATGTATAAATGCCTTTTCGCAGGAATTCGTTGAAAATATACACTCTACTCTGCTGAATGCAGTGTCATGGCGAGCTTTAGAGCACAGGTCAGTTGCCTTATTGTCCTAGAAGTTCTCCATTATTTCTACTTTCGTGATAGGCGAAAATCCAAGGATGCAGAGTTGATTCATAAAAGCAAGTCAGCAAGAGACTTTTGGACAATCTTTTTCAGCTCACACGGGTCACTTGGTGTGAACATGGTGTTTACATACAATTTGCTTATTTTATTTCCAAAGGAAAAATAAGTTACACAAAAACAATAAACAATACGAAGGCGGGAATTTAGCAAAATTTAAAATTTTGCTATGCTAGAATGCAAAAAGAGAGGTTCCAATTCAACCACAAAGGTCACACAATTGATTGCTAGCTTAATTTGTTTTTGCTAGAGAAGGAAGTGGAGCCCGCTGCTGTGCCTTTGATAACCACCAGCCAGGAGCGTGTGGGCAAATCCTGTAGATATATAATCCATTTACGTGTCACTAGCAACCAAATGACACCATAAATCAAACAACCAATAGCCTCCAGGTAATAGCCATCAAAGGTTATTTCACATTTGCCGGCAGCCGAGGCACAAATCTGAAAGATTTTAACATTTTTTGTGACATTTTATCAAATTTGTTAAGTACAAACACCCACCTGCTGTTCCTCCTTGTTGAGGCACAGATTGCTAGACTGCGTAGAGCACTGCTTCCAGGTCAATACATCCACCAGCCAGAGTACCACTGTGTTGGGCCAATTGCCACCCAAGTTGCACAACGTATTAAGGAATGTCATATAGGTGCCACCCACCGCGGGATCTGAGATCTTGGCAAAAAAGGCCATAGCTGCCACAAACATAGAGTACAGAAATACCTGATAGCAACCATAGCTGGTCACTAGCAGTACATAATAATAGCTGGGCACTTGACCATTTTGTATCATATAGGGAGTAACATAGGCTATAAAGCTAGCCACACTGGCCAATAGAATGCGATAGGGTATGGCCTTCAGGTAAACCTCCATGGGACGAGGTCCATTTGTATAGCGTCCCACTAGCAAAGGTAAAATCAACTGCAACGGTATAACAGGTATGGCCAACAAAGCCAGCTTATCCTTGGGTACACCCGCATCGATTAATTTCAAACTGGTCACCGCATCCGAGGCAGCAAAGGTCACCTTCACTGTCAGTAAAATCACCGCCAGTATTTGTACCGGACGTTTGCGTACAATTTGCCATAGAACCTTATAGCTATCCCTGATATTCAATTCATGTTCCTCCGTATATCGTGCCTCCATATGCTTATCAGCTATATCGTTTTCCTTCTTGAAAACGGCGACCAAAGTGGTGGCCACTATAAAGATTAGACCCCAGAACCACAAGAAACGTGGTAACGTTATCATGCCCTCCTGCGCCGGTACATCTCTTAGATAAGTGTTGCAAAAGTCTCCAGATTCGAGAGCTATGAAAACCACATAGCCCAGAAAGTAGCCCGCTGTCTGACCCACACTATTACAGGTGGATGCATAGCCCACATTGCAACGCTTGAGCATAGTCAAAGCCCAACCATCTACCGCAATGTCCTGAGTGGCAGCCAAAAAGTTAAGTAGGAAGAACAGCAGAGTAAGCATTGGTACATTCGGTTCCAGGCCATTGCCACCCAGCCAACGATCCACATGCTGTGACAGTAACAGCATAAAGCCACCCAATAGATACTGTACTGGTACTAGCCACGATTTGCGACGTCCAAAGCGACGTATGTACAGTGAATCCACTATGGGTGCCCACAGTAATTTGATGCTAAATGGCCAATAGGCAAAACTAAACTCTGCCTGCTGTTTATAACTGGCTCCACGATTCTGCAACAGCATGGGTATGGCGGCTATGAGGCCAATGGGTATGCCCTGAAGTATATATAAGAACAAAAGTATGGCTATGTTACGGCGATCGCCGCGTATGTCTGGCTTTTCAAGATGATCCCCCGCCGCCGATTCAGGTATAAGCAAATCATGTTGTTCCTCCTTCTCGTCACGACGTCGCCGTGTGCTGGACATGTTGGCCAAATCTGTCAAAGTGTTATCATTCAGTAGTCGAGTAGTTTTACAACTCACATCTCTCACCTGTTTCTCTAATCACAAATCACAGCAACAAATCAGCTCCACGTCAGTCAATTGATTTGGTTGTCAACTTGTTTGGTTTTGATTGCTCCGGTGACCTGGAGCTAGGTTATTCCTTTTCAATTTCAATTTTTAATTTATTTCATAATTTTTAATTTTGCGGTATGTAATTTGTTGTTAATATTACTGAAATGTGGCAAATTTAATGTTTATGTTGACGTTCCAAAGGCAAATGTGAAACAGTGTGACCAGGTGGGTTAAATACAGGCACGGTTGGCATTTGAAAAAATTGAGATTACACTAAAAAAAATTTTCTTCACTTATTTATGTTATATTTATCATTTGATAAAATGAACGAGAAAGAAAAGCTAACTTTGTCTGTGCCAAAGTTTTAATACACTTGAAAAAGCTCGCTTCAAACAATGTCGACCAACTTTCGCAGATCAGTTTAAAAACATTTAATATTAATAAAGATATTGAGAGAAGCTTGGCCCTGGCCCTCCTTTGGAGGTGCTGTTTGAGCCAATTTTACATTTTACATTAATAAAGACCGAGTTTAATACTCTTGTTACTCTTGTTCATTCTTGTTCTGGATGATCTAAATGACCTCATTCTTTCTGTGTATTTCCTCATAAGAGATAAATGTCCATTCGTCACAACATACATATAGCTATTTTCCGCTAAAAGGCTAGATTTTCTATCGATATGCTATCGAAATTGCCAATCGTCACCAATAGAAACAGCTGCTCTGCCAATGGCGCAAATGGTGGGCATTTGCGATAAGAACGGATTCAAGCGTACCGACCCTGCCTCCATCAAGGACTACTTGGCCAACATCCCCTAAGTCCTAAGTGCGAGTTTCAAGTCCAAGTTAAGCTTTTCTATCCGTAAATAAAAATAAAATTCTGAATTGGTGTCTTTTGGAAATGACTCCACACAAATGTCGGGTTTGAAGACGAACAGGTTGCGATGCGGTGCCTCCATTTTAGTCACTACTTTGATTACCTCCTGGGCCAAAACGCCTCCCACAACAACCACGGCTGGCGATATCTGGCCAAAGAGTACAATCAAAGACACTACATATGTAGATAACTCATCTCATACAAACTTTTTTTTTTTTTTTGGGATCCAATGTCAGCTCCCAATAAAAATCGTTTTTTCGTCTTTCATTTGCGTCATCTATAATATCTATAAATCTTTGCTCTCAGCTAAAACCTATTTATTGAAACGTATAGCTAAATTTCAATACATATACACACCTGATCATATTAATAGGTACACACACATCAACTCTGACTTTAAGGTAACAGAAAACAGTTTTATTCATTGTTTCAAACTTAAAATTTGTTCTCATTGGTTCTTAAACTACATATTTGTTTTTAATAAAATAAACTTAATTGTAACATAGAATACTAATATAACATAAAAGAGATCATTTTGTGTTTTAGATACGATTTCAGTGTGATCATAATAATAGGTACACTTCATGTGTTGGTAAGAAAAAAAATTTTTATTTCCATTTTGTGTTCTTTTTTTTAGGTAAATTAGTATTTCCTAAGTTAGTATCCAGTGTATCCACCTCTATTTTTGGCCACTACTGCTATTCTTTTTGGCATACTTTTAATAAGAGCCTGGCAGGTCTCTACTGGTGTCTCATACCACAGTTGTTGGACACCTTCCCATAATTTTTGTTTATTTGAAAATGAATGCTTTGCCAATTTCTTTTTTAAGTCTCCCCACAAGTTTTCAATGGGGTTAAGGTCGGGGGATTGGCTTGGCCACTTCAGAACGTCAACTTTTTGGTTTTCGAAAAATTTAGATAACAGCGTTGATGTGTGTTTAGGATCATTATCTTGCTGAAATAGCCAACGTAATGGCATATTTTCCTCAGCATACGGTACCATAACTGTTTCCAATATGGATTTGTACTCTTCAGCATTCATTTTGTTCGTAGTCTGATAAATTGGACCTACGCCGTACCAGGAGAAGCAACCCCATACCATTATATTGCCACCTCTATGTTTGACTGTTTTTTTTGTAAACCGTGGATGGAATTCCTTTCCATTAGGACGTCGAACATTCCTTTCACAGTCATTCCCAAACAAATTAATCTTTCATCGCTCCATAATATGTTTCTCCATTTTTTCTCCCCGGTGCATCCTACCCAGTCTTTGTGGTCCCTTGCAAAACTTTGCCTCATGGTGATATTTTTTTTGTGCATAAGTGGGACTTTTCTGGCAATTCTTCCTGGTAGGTTGGCATCTTGTAGTCGTCTTCGGATAGTTGGAGCCTAACTGAATTCCCAATTTCGGCTGCAATAGCCTTCGATGACTTAAATGGGTCCTTTTTGCTCAAAGTTACTATGTAGTGGTCAAGGGTTTCTGTTGTTTTTTGTGGCCTTCCACTTGTTTCCTGTCTTGGTTTTCTTTCTAATGCATTTTTAACAAAATTATGAGACTTGTTCATTAATTTGGCGATGGCTCGTAAAGATTTTCCTTCTAAAAACCAATCGAGCTTCTTCTTTAGTAGAATGAGAATTTCGACCCATTTTTTCTAAAAAAAAAATAATTATTTAATTCTCTGTATTGACGGGAGCTATACTTACTTTACCTTTAGATACCAAAAGATCACTGATTACAAAATTATTCACTTGATACTTGTGAGAAACGGAGACTGTACCTATTATTATGATCAGGCGAAATGTGTGGTGGACTCGCAATTTATAGAAAAGCTTTGATATACGGGGCAGCCCCTCTTTCAACTCTTTGTCACAGTGTGGCCAGACATTGACAACAACAAAAAACCAAAAATTATAAAGTTGTCAACACTAAAAGTACGAAAAAACAATCTATAATTAAAAAATTCCGGTGTGTACCTATTAATATGATCAGGTGTGTACATCCGTTTAGCTCCAACATTTACTCTGAACTGAATTCAGTTGTGCTTCGCTTTCGTTGCACAACAGACGTTTATTTCCAATTGTTATTGGGATTTTATTTTCTTTTTTTGTTTTTGCTTTGATTTTTATGCTCTTTGAGCCTAGCTTGGTGGGTGAGCTTGTGTCTTGAGACTTTCCGATTTGTGGTAGTTCTTCAGGCTGCACGTTTGGTTCTTTCTGCTCCATGGCATTCATCTCCATGCAACGGACGTTTATTTCCAATTTTTATTGGGATTTTATTTTCTTTTTTTTTTATTACTATTAATTTTAAATTGAAAGAGTTCAAGTGCGAGTCGAGTTATAAGTGTTGTGGGTAGCTTAAGTAAAAATGAAAATTGTAACATGAACACCAAAATGTTGGATGGTAAAAGTAATAAAAACCTAATATCTTTCAAAATTCTTTATCGTATTATCAGCCTCAAAGCTGATTTTGTTAAATCTTTCGGTATGACCATTACTTCCAATCCAATTTTGATTTGGATTTTCAATATCTTGCACATGATAAATTTTTGCTTTTTAAATTATTTAAGTTTAATCTTTCATCTTCAATGTTTTAGGAACATTTCGTTAACAATTTCAACTTCCTAGCTAGGCTGGTGTACAAATTCCAGAGTTTAGACCAAAACATGATATATCTGGCCCACAGTGAAGTGGAATTGATTTCATTTCAGCTTGTCGGTTTGAAAAGTTTAGCTTGTTCGGTAGACGGAACGGAATTCCCCAATTACGCACTTTAAATAAAAGTTACTTAGTTTTTTTTTTTATCATTTTAGATTTACATTTAAGATTTTAGTGAATTTAAAAAGAATTTTTTATTGGATTATTGTATCGAGAATTTGGCAATAGTCAAAAGAAAGGTACTCATTTTTCTTACCTCTGTAAGGTAAAAGGAAAATGTCAAAAAATATATGTACCTAGGTAAGGTAAAAGTGACTTAAGGATGAACACAGTTGTGTTAGCTCAAAATTATGATATTTTAACAGTCACTCTGGCAATCCCAAATTGGAAGAATGATTAAATTACATTAGTGTTCCCCATCCAGGCTATTATTTGAAAATAAATTCTCATTCAAGTTAAAATAACTTATACCTTACTTTTGGACAAGGTAAAAAGGTAAAAGGTACTGGAATTTAAAACTAACGAGGCAAGGTAAAAGGTACACAAAATATGTATCTAGGTACTTTTGTTTGTACCTAGGTACACATACCTAGGTACTTCCTAACACTGCGTACATATCGATTAATTTGTTATCGATCTGTATACACAACTGCTCTGTTAGCTCAGCTGTGCGGGCGCAATTTGCTTAAAACGTTTTAATATTGTTTTTAATCAAGTGCATAACAATTGTTATAGTATACAAAATACTAATCAAGTGTGCGCAATGTGTTTTAACTCGAATATAATATCAAATGTTGGCTTTAATAGCTGAACGGGCCAAGCCCAAAGTCCCAGGTCTAAAACAGTGCAGCTCAAACCTAAAATGTGATTAAAAAAAGTGTTTTTGTTTTTGTTGCCATTGCAGCTTTAGTTAATTTGCTGCCAAAAGCAAAGTGTTTTTTAAAGGAATTTTTAACTTTTCTTGATGCGGAGGCGCATCTTGGCCAGTGCATTTAAAACTATGAACATGAAAAAATGCAGGTGAGTGAACTTATTAGTTAAAATAGTCATTACTGTGGGTATGTATGCAAGTAATTGGCTTCGTTAATTATTATGTTTATGCAAATTGTGCAAACATATGTACATACTTATATGCAGATTCTGATTGTCTGCCAGACCAACAGGTTGCTGTTCCTTGCAGTTTTAGATTCACTTCAATTACACATGTTATTTAACAGTTTTACATTGACCGCTTTGAGAGACTTTACAGAGCTCTTGAGTTTAACAGCTTATCGATAGTTACGCTAAAAACCATTCGAATAGGGACAAAATTTGGGACAAGAAATATAATTTTAAAATTGTTTAGGCTAGTGTTGGTGTTTTTTACTTGATCTAACTTTAGCTCGTTACGTTCTTTCTAGTCTGATATTAAGCGCTTGTAGAAGAATTTTCTTTTAGAAATTAGAAGTTATGTGTATGGCTTTTACAACTGTTGCTTATACTACAATTATTAACGTCTCAATGTTCATATGAACCAGATGATTTAAATGAACCAATGGTTCTCTAACTGACTTATCTAAGCTTCTCAGGCATGTGTAAACGCGAAACGGAGTTGCTCAGATGAGTTTTTTGACACTCTCAGGTCTGACGAAAACTCAGCTGAGTGATCAAGTCGTGTAAATAGAGCTTGAATGTTATTTTTACTAGACCTTCCGAAATTTGTTTTCAGCTGATGCCCTTGTGGTTTGGCATCCGATTGATTCTTTCTTTATTTTCATCTATTTTCTATGGTATCCCAAGGAACAAACATTTGCAAGAGTATCACAACTTCAGTACTGCTTAGATAAAACATTTTCCCATTCTCCTCTCTTACATATACCTCAAATACAACTCAAAGTATACATTTTTGAAATAATGTGGTGTTATTTCAAGAAGTCATTCGAATTTATGATAAATACTTACATTTAAGAGATAAATACTTTTTTTTTTTTTGGAATTGCAAAAAGGTGAAATTTGACAAAAAATGAGATTTCTGGCCCACAGTGCACTGTGGCACAACGTTTACACGACGTGACAAAAATACATTCAGAAAAATACCATTTAGTGTTTTTTTCAGACAAAGTCACACTTAACTGCTGAATTTCAAAAGATAACGGAGAAAATGTAACTGTTCAAAAGTGAAGAAGAAAACGTCACACTTTTGCATAATTTACATATTATTTTGCATCTAATTAAGTCAATGAAAGACTAAAATAAATACCAAGGCGTCACCCAAAATATTTCCATTCAAAATACAACACAAATATGCGTGCGTGTGTGTGTGTACATTCAACATTTTATTTACTTCCCACGCTTTGTTCAGATAAGTGCAGCATTTATGTAAACAATCTGCAAGATAATAAGAAATTCCCCAAAGAATTCGCTGCTTTTACGTTTATTTATTTATAATAATAATAAAGTGGATGGCTGAGGGGGCAATTACTGTTTGTTGTTTGTTTTTGCGAACACATTGAAATATTTTTTTTGCAATTATAATTAAAAGTAATTACTGACCAATACAGGCTCCAGAACATAGACACCACTTGTATCGCATAACAATTCTCAAAACGGAAACCGGGTTGTTTGGGTCTACCCTCTATTTCAGGTTCTCTTCAGCTTACAATACTAATAAAAAAAGATTTCTATTGAAATTGTTGAATTGAGTTGGAAGGCCGTTTGAGTTATGGTTGCTGCGCCTATTTGGCTGGCGATGCTGAGGCATAGAACGGCTCCTCCCATTTGTGATGCACCTCGGGAGTCAAGTTGCTTATCTGAACATGGACCGCTTGATGTTTTTCATATTTGGGTGGAATGGCGCACAAACGGTATTTGACCTCATCCCCCGGCATAGGCACATATTCACCTTCAATGCTAAACACAAAAAAGTAAGCAGAGGAACGAACGGGCAGCTGCATAATTTATGAACTTACTCGGAAACGTGACAAAAAACATCCTCGCCACCCGCCTGGGGCGTTATGAAGCCGTGTCCTTTGGTGCGGCTAAAGGATTTCACCACGCCACTGACCATGGGATTTTCCAAGGCACGAGCCGACCTACAAAATCAATGTTAGTGTTGCTCACAGAGTAGGAGGATGAGAGACTTACGTCGAGGCCGTGCGTGTTCGGCGCGTAATTATGGGACTCGGTAGCTGCAGTGAAGCATTTGGGCTGTGGCTATTGTGATGAAATATTGGAGGCTTGGCTGAAAGCATCTTTTCAGGTGTTTTTGGATCGGCCATTTTTTATTTTTTTTTCAGTTCGCAATTTGTAGAAGCGGCGGCTTTTACTTATGTGTGTGTGTGTGTGTGGTGCGGCGAGTGTGTGGACAGCAGCCAAAGTTTGCGACTGTTGTTGAGTTCAAGGGCAAACGGGAGGGGGGGGTTAAATGTTTAGTCATTGAATTGCGTTACAATAAAATTGTATAAATATGCTTACCAGTGGCAGTTTTTATGTGTTCAACACTTTTTACGCTTTTACAGTTATAGGTGCCCACACACTGATGCAACTTTTTACCGCTACACGAAATGCCGGCAAATGATTGGTAAAATTCAGTTGAAACTTTAAGCTGTTGTTGGATTGGTACTGGTGGTGACTATTTTTTTTGTTTTTGTTTTTTTTTGTTTTACTTATCACTTTAAATTTAATATAATTTTGTTGTACTGATAAACAAATAGTAAGCTTTATACTGCAATTGCCGCGGCAGTGAGACCAGTGAGACTTGAATCAGTGTGACCGTATGCACAATAATGCACAATAATACCTTAGTCTGCGTTTATGCGTGCTTGCAAAATTTGCGATCAACACTATTTCTTGACATTTATTAGTTTTTAATGCCAAAACGAGATTCGGGTGTACCAAAAATAGGTAAAATTAGGCAGTTTAAGGTCAAATTTACAGCTATTTCCTGTAGAGATATGGGGGTTCTAAACACACTTTCTTGACATACTGTGTACAGATGAAAATTCAACAAAATTTTTATCCCCTACCGTCAATAGTTCTCGAGATAGTCCGAAAAACATATGAAAATTTAAAAATAAAGGAAGTTTTATCATTAAACGGTCTTGTAGTTTACATTTTGAGTTTATCAGCCATGCTCCCATTTTCGCTTTCGCAAAAAGATTACGATTTTAAGTCGAAATTTGGTCCAAAAACCGGTTTGAAATCGCAAAAGTTTTGCGAAAGTGAAAATGGGAGCACGGCTGTATGACTTTTATTACAAATATTTTTTATTGGAATGTACTACAAAATTAATAACTAATCGAATTTTGTTGACCGCGATATAATTCTTTTATTACCCAATTAAAAAATTCCAAATTCTGTTCAAAGAACAAAAAAAAATTCAACATTTTCGAATTATATATTTTAAAAAAAAATTATATATAATTATTTGGCTTTACACAGCGCAAAGGGGCCCAAGCCGAGCTTCTCTCAATCTACTGGCGCCGCGGCGTATCATTATAAACAGTCGACAATGCCTTAAATAATTTTTCAAGGAATAAAAATGTTTCTGGCACTCAATCAGTGTCCACAACGCGGCTTTCTACTGCTCTAATCTAATTTTTTATTACAATTTTTCGATGGAAAATGCTGTTTCAACATTTACGTTGTATTTTCTAAAAAATATGTCTTATTTTCAATGGATTGTAACATCTTTTTAAGTCTTTTTGAGTTTTGTTGTGAATCAAGAATACGCAAAGAACACGAGATCACGAACTCACGATATTTTCAGACGCATAAACTTGTGCATTTTCCATCTCTAGCTGGAACATGTCTTTGAAAATACTTTTGAAATTCATTTTATATAAATTAGAGTAGAAAATAAAGGAATATGACTGATTCAGACACAAGTGGAGACGACGAAAATGATTCAGACTTTGATGGTAATGAGGAGGAAGAAATTAACAGCATAAGCAGCAACAGCGAGAACGAGGAGGTGATTCCTGCAAGGCGTCGAAGAATTTGGGAGATTATTATACCTCCTGATTATGATGATTATGTGGATGCGGTATTAGCAGCTCAAGAAGACGGAGAATTGGATATGAGTGATGAAGAAGAAGAATCTGAAGAGGCGCCGCAGATACCTGTTGCACCTGCGCCTCCCCTAATAGAAGCAGTAGCTGCAGCACCAGAAGCAGAAGATCCCGTAATAGAAGCAGTTCCGGCAGCACCAGAAGCAGAACAGCCCGTAATAGAAGCAGTTCCGGCAGCACCCGCCCCACCCAGCCCGCCTACCACTTCGCGACAAGCACAAGAGGTCATTAATCTAAACACACCCTCACCAGCCAGGAAACGCAAGCGCCTTTCCAATTCACCTGCAACCAAATCGCCCGAAGCTAATCCACCCGCTGCTTCCGTACAAATGGAAGATGATGACGATGGTTTAACATGTCCCATTTGCCTGGACTCTTGGGAGATGAGTGGTGATCATCGTTTGGTCTCCCTACGTTGTGGCCATTTATTTGGTGAATCCTGCATACGCCGCTGGCTGGCTGAGAGTCAACGCCAGTCATCGGCCAAAGTGTGCCCTCAGTGCAAGAGCAAAGCCACCTACCGTGACATCAGGCATCTTTATGCCAAGCGACTGCAGGTACTGGACACTGGCCTAAAGGAACAACTGGAGGCAGAACGACGGCGAAGTGTTTCCTTAAACACAGAATTGGCCACAATAAAGCTAACACACTCTTTAACCGCCGAGAAGCTATTGAATCTACAGAGAGACTATGATCGCTTAAGGGATTTGGTACGAGCTGGCGCAGCTGGCGGAGCACGTGGAGCCTACTCGGATGAGGCGGGTCAAAGAGGCATACAAAATTTACCCAGCTTTCGTTTGTATATGGAAAAGAATTTCGAAATTACACGAGAGCCGGGCTGTAGGGTCTTGCACTATAGTCCAAACCATTCCGTGTTGATAGCTTCACAGAAGTCGGCACAGCATTTATTTCCCGGTTGGGGTGTGCGTTTTATAGATCTACCCACCTTTAAACCCTCCCAATTTATGCACACTTCCGCTTTGATGATACGCGACATGGCGTTTAATGAGTCCCAGCATGTGTTGGCAGTGGCCAGTCGAGAGACCAAGATTAAACTGTTCGACATACGTTCAAAATTGTGCTCGGCCATGTTTGCTGCCCAGGATAAGCAGCTGTGGTCGTGTGCCTTAGATCGCAATGAACGCGAACATTTGGTCTATGCGGGTGATTTGAGAGGTGGCACCTATGTCTATGATCTACGTTTTCCGGAGACTGTGGTGAACGAGTTTCAGGCGGAGGGTAAGTTTTTTGGTTCAAAAACAAAAAACCCAACCCCAAATCCATTTTCTTGCAGAGAACTTTAGTCCTGTGATACACATAGCCACGGTGCCCGCTGGCAAAACCTTTCCAAATGGTGGCTTCTTGGTCTGCCAGCTGACTGCCTTGACTTTCTACGAGTGGTGTATGCCAGAGGTGGCCACACACACTCGCCTACAGGTTGAGGGACCCTTTCTGTCCATGCAATACGATGTAGTCCAGGAGACTTTACTCATCTCTGCTCGTTCCAATCCAAATTGCCCACAATCACGTTTCATTTTGGCTAAACTGGATAAAGTGGATGGTACGACAGTGCTTAGGATTAAGACCACCATATATGGCTCCAAGGCTACACCTATAATGACCAGAGCCACACAATTGGGCGTAGAGGAGAATACACTAATCGTTGGCTATCTGCAGGATCAAAAACAATTGATGATGCACGATGTGAGACGAGAGGAGCGTGTCCAGACCATGCCAGTCAATGAGGTAATCTATGACATTTGTGCCGTTGCCACACAGGCTGGCTCCTATTTGGCTGCCCTCACTGACAATAAGTGTCGCATTTATAAGGTTAACAGTTCCAAATGAACCACAGACTCATCAGCAGCACGTAAATATTTTCTGTGAAAATTAACTAAATTAAGCATAAATGTTTTGTAATCCGTTTCTGTTTTTATTTAAATCTTAATCATTCCTTCTTTGTTTTTCACACATAATAATAATACATCATATAAGTTACCGACATATATATATATAGTTGTTTTTTTTCTAAATATTTTTATTAAGAGAAAGTTTTTCCATTTTGATTCTTGATTTCCATTTCTATTCATTTTTTGATTAAATACATAAATATTACATATAAAAAGCTTTAAAATAGAACAAATTTGGAAATTCTATGAAAATTTTTTTGTCTTGTTTCTTCTTGGCCATTTTACAAAAGTACAGTCTCACACATAAAAACAAAATATGTTTTCAACATTTTTTTGGAAACAAATTTAGTTTGTTTTGTTTTTGCTTGGTGCAGCAGTTTGATTGTGATTTACACTAACAATTAGATGTATGAAAGAGTTGGGTCATCATAGCATTAGTTACCATTTAGAACTAAGATCTGTGTACGAAAGATAAGTTGAAAAATATATATTTTTTAAATACATTCAAATTAATAAATTTTGTTTCTAACTTTAATAAACTGTTAAAGACACAAAATAATGTTCAAAAACGGAAATTGAATATGCTATAATGTAACGAATATCGTTTAATGTTATCTTTAGGTTTAGTACGTAACACTAAATTCTATCTGAAATATCAGTTGAAATGATTACTTGCCAATGCTAAGTTCTCTCAGGCAAATAATTTGCTTAAACTTTTATGAAAATTGGTCTAAATAGTCCTAATTCGGGAACTTTTCGAACATAGTTGATCAAATTACACTAGTTTACAAAAAAAAACATTAAATGACCCATTTCGACTGAAACTATTTTTAAGTGTAGTTTGAATTGGTGATCTCAAAACTCGATTTCAAAAATTTTTTCATGCTTCCGATTTTAAATATGAATTTTTTTCATTTTTTCGGTAGGTGCACTTACATTTTATGCCATATCTCAATTCATAATAGTCAGATGGTGTCAACCAAGATATGAATCGAAAGGTCATTAAATTGCCAATAATAACGAAGAACATTGTTTTCAAATCGGTTTAGAAGTTTGAATACAATGACCACAAATATTTCAAAAAAATCGATTTTTTTGCTCGAAAATGCAAGAAATTTCATTTTCAATCGCCTAGGAAAAATATAAAAAAATCCAAAAAAATTATTTTCATAAGAATGACTTAAGAATCGCACTTCTACAAAGATAAAAAGGTATTGATAAGGAAAATCTATGAATAAATATTGTAGCTGGATCAATTTAAGTGAAGCAACTAACAGTCAAATTTGAGTATTTTAAGTGTTTAGAAAATTTTTTTCTATTTTCTTCGTGTCTTGCTCAATATTAGAAGTGGGCGAATAGCCGGATCCGAAAAAAAATTCCAAAACAAAACAAAAGTCAAAGCAAATGAAAATTTATTTTGAAAAAATCTCAAAAATACCATACTTTTTTCAGCACTTAATTGCTCCCAGCTCTTTTATTTATTTAAAGATGTTGTTCATTGATATCTTATTTTCTTCGCAGAAGTGCGAATTTTTAAATATTTTTCCTAGGCGTTTGGAAACGAAATTTAATGCGTTTTCGAGCAAAAAATCTATTTTTTTGAAATATTTTTTATTACTGTACTAAAACTACTTAAGCGATTAGAAAATAGTGGTCTGTGCGATTATTGACCATTTAATAACCTTTCGATTCATATCTTGCTTGACTCTATCTGACTATTATAAAGTAAGATATATTTTTTTTTATTGTTGTTGTTTAAAGTTTAACAAAGTTCAGTCAAACTATTTACAATTATGAATTTAGATTAGACAATTGACTATTCCTTACATCTAACAATGGGGAGTTTACTGAGAACAGATGATAGTACTTGTTGTAATTAAGACAGAGATTACGAAAGGGTTCATGATGAGCATAATTCGTGTGGCAAGGATTTAAATAAATCGGGACATAATTTCTCGTTACCCGTGCCGGAACCGCAAAGCTTATGAGGTTAAGCAGAGCGCTTGAGTCAACCTCACCTGACAGTAGCTTATGAAGGAAAAGCACACTAAGGTAGATCCTTCGATTATTCAGGGACGGAAGGTCCAATAAGCGTAGTCTGTGCTCGTATGGTGGTAGATGCCTATTGGGATTCCAATTTAAGCCACGCAGGGTGAAAAGTAAGAACTGTTTTTGTACAGATTCGAGTTGATCCTGATATTTTTGGTAGTGTGGAGACCAGACACATGAGCCATACTCAAAAATAGGTCTGACCAGAGAAACGTATAGTTGTTTGGTGACATAAGGGTCATTAAATTCTTAAGACCATCTTTTGATGAAGCCAAGCTTTAGCTTTATTGGTAATAACCGATATATGACCATTGAAACAAAACTTGGGCACGAATTGTATTCCCAAGTCGTCGAATTTATAGATGCGCTGAAGTGGCTTGTCCTCAATCATGTAGTCATAGAGATAAGGCGTGTTGCGATGAAAAGTTAAATATTAGCATTTCTCATTGTTGAGTGGCAGACTGTTAATCATGCACCAATTATTGAGAGAGTTTGAGTCCCTTTGTAGGAGAAGAGGTGCTACTGGATCGTCGTAAGACAGGCAAAGCTTAAGATCATCCGCATACATAAGCACCTGAGAGTAAGATAATGCGGACGGAATATCGTTAAAAAGCAAAGGTCCTAGATGACTGCCTTGGGGAACACCAGAGTATACACAAATGGATACAGAAAATAGCGAATTGAAGCTAACTATGACTTAAAATGCAAGTGCACCTACCGAAAAAATTAAAAAAATTTATATTTAAAAAACGTTGCCAAGAAAAAAATTTTTGAAATAGATTTTTGTGATGACCTATCCAAACTACACTTATAAATAGTTCCAGTAGAAATGGGTCTTTTTGGCTGTAAATTAGTGTTATTAATGTATGGAATCATAGTTTTAGTTTTAAGTAATGCCAAATCAGCAATCATGACTACCCTGCAGGGTACCTGTCTCCAAAAATTTGCAACTGGTTGCACTTCAATGTACAATGTATTGAAGTCGTCCATTATACACAGATATGTCATAGGCATGTGACAATTGTCCCCGGCAATTGCAGCCATCTGCAACCAGTTAAATGCCAGATGGCATAGGCGGGAGAGAATTGTCCCCTGCAGCAGCCATTTTCAACCAGTTAAATGCCAGTTCTCATTTGAATGTTCCTTATGACAGTCTGTTTATGTCGCTGCTCAGTATAACAGTACATCGAAATCTGTCGGTCAACTCACTCATCACCAATTCGTTTGCAACTAGTTAAGTTCAATTGGATTACAACTAGCTCAAATTAGTATTTCAAACGAACATTTCTTCGAAAGCTAATCTTGGTTGTTGCCTAACTCACCCGAATCTAGCTATTTTGCTAACAGTTATATTCTCTAGGTGTGGGACAGTTTTTTTTTTGTTACTAGTTGACAATATCTCTGCAGGGTATTTAAGCAAATTTTCATCTAAATTTTTCCAAATTATTTTCCTGCGGAACCTTAGCTTAAAGATATAAAAACTATTTCAAATAAACTTGAATCTTATTCGATTGCTAGAATCATCTAATAGCCTTTTCACACTGGGCGCAGCGTTGTCGAAGCTGCGATAATCTGCAGCATGCGTTCACACCAAACGCGCAGCTTCAAAATGTCAGCTACTACTACTTAGTATGGTTAAAAAGTCTCGCCAAAAGGATTTGGAAACAATAACCATCTACGAGTTATATAATTACATCAATGAAAGCTGCGCTGAAGCTTAAATGTTTCGTCTTTTGAGCAGAGGTCGCAAAAATTGGTCCCCCCTTTGCGTTTGTTAGAAAATAACACTTTTCGCCCGGCACATTGAATAAAGGTACCAAAACAACCTTTTACAGCGGTCACTGCTTCTCTTTGGTTGTGAGAGGAGAGAAACACATGTTTTTGTTTTTTTTTCTCTTAGGTCTGGCTGGAACCTTTTAGTAAAATTCACGCATTCAAAAGGTCTTCTTCTTATGTAATGCTCGGCTAACAATATGAATGTATGCGATAAACTCGTTCTCTCTCACACTGATTCTCTCTCTCTCTTTTCTGCTTAGTTTTAGCGCACGCAATCTTTTGAACAGAACATTTTGCATCTCGGTCTTCGAAAACACACGGCTTATGAACGATTAACTAACATGGGCCTGTTATTCGTCTTCAGGCAGCCCGATCAGTGTTGTGTGTTCAACCACAGCCACTTAACAGAGAGCGCGGTTGAGGGAAGCCCGAGCCCGTTTTTTATTTGTTCTTTCGGTCAGTGACGTGAGCAGAGCGAACTGACAATTGGATTGAGAGTTATTTACGAGCTATGCTTTTGAGTGAACACAACGTCTATGTATTTTCTATAACAAAAAAAAATCTTGGAACTTCGACTTTGACAGTTTTTTCGAAGCTGCGGCCAGTGTGAATTGACTTTAAAATCACCTAGTATAACTAGTCAAAACGCAAACGTAATACTTTAACTATAAGTTACATTGAAATTTAACTATAAGCAAAGACACTACATATGTAGATACCGCATCTCATACAAACTTTTTATATTTTTTTTTTGTGGGATCCAATGTCAGCTCCCAAGAACAATCGTTTTTTCTTTCACATGCTTCATCTATAAAATCTATAAATCTTTGCGCTCATCCAACACCCCTTTATTAAAACGTATAGCTAAATTTCAATACATATATTCCTCGTAAAGGCAGCGAGAAGCCAAAATTGTGATCCAATGTCAGCTCACAAGAAAATCGTTTTTTGTTTCACATGCGTCATCTATAATATCTATAAATCTTTGCTATTAGTTAAAGTATTACGGTTGCGTTTTGAAGTTGTCTTCGACAGAGTTATAATAAATTTTAAGAAAGAAAGTTTCTACAAATTATTTAGGATCCTAAATATCATATTTAAAACCTCTAGTAGTACCTAGTCTAGTAGTCTAAATTAGAAATCTTTAAAGTGTTTTACGACCTTATTACTCTTTTATGACCCAACTACTCTCTCCTACTGTGCGAAATATGAGAACCGAGCTGCGATTTTCGTGTAAAAAATGTTTAATTAAATCTAATTGAATGTGTAAAATGTATATCAAAAAAGTACATCGTTGGTCATTTTTGGGTCTTTTCCATAGAATAAGTTATACATATACCATAAGCTGAATTAGTTTTTGATTTTGGGTGTTAAAGCCTCCTTATTCACACTAGGGAATTTCTTTAGGTAAACAACATTTGGCTTAAATATATATAAAGAACTATCTAAATTTGGTATTCAGTTTCGTATGAGTTTGTGTAAACAACAGAGTAAACTAAAGAAGATTACTAATCCTTTTCGTAGGTTCTCTAGCTAATAGCTTTTCCAAATTTCTCGATTTTTAAACGACCAAGTACCTATGTAATGAACAGAAAACTGTTCAACCAAGCATATTTGTGAGAACAAGTGGCTTTTAAGTTTTAAATGGATCTAATCTAACCATCGTTTAGGTTTACGCATTATAGTGTGTATACCAGAAATATCTAGAGATTTTGGCATAAACGTTCGCATTTGGGATTGAAACTGTTTTCCTTTATATGTGAAGTCATGATACAAAAAATAGAAGATAATGCAATGCGCCGCTTATGCCTATATGACACTTGCCGATATTGGTGACCAATAACGAGACAAGTCTTGCGAAAACGGAACAAAAAGATACATTAGTGTTGGTAGTATGATTATTAAGCTAGTCGCTTCACAAGAAACGTTTACGACGAGGAAAGTAAACAGAATTGAACAAACTGTTCAGGGCCAAGTAGATTTTTTTCTTGCCCTTATTGTTACTTTACAAATGAATGCTAAAATTAACCGAACCTAACCGTTTTCTTTTCGGCTCAGAACTAGTTTTACATATAGATCCTTTAATCAAATAGTTCATTTACTAAATTGAGCTACTAAACTTGATCTTCAAATTAAAAGCCTATTTCCAGAACGCACGAAAATAAATTTTTATGTCAAACTTCACATGAATAGAAACACTTTTGAAATAGTTCGAAATCTGAATGCTATTAAGGTAGTCAGACTTAGGAAATTGTGTTAAAATAATCAACTATACGAAAGAATTGCATTGTTCTAGCGTAGTAGAATTTTTCTAAATACCTGAAGAACAGCACATCCTCAATATCAGATTTTTTCATTTTTTTTTTTGGCAAATGTCGTCTATTTTCTTTCATTCTTTCATTCTTTGAGTTTTCAGAATTCTGAAAAATCTTCGTTAATCCCTTCCCGCTCAATCCCAATGCAGCCCTGGGATCTGCTACAACGACAAAATCCAAGTTTTAAAAGTGGACATTTCTTTTTAATATATGGTATCATCTAATTGATTACACTGTGCAACACTAAAAAGTTGATAGAGTCGGGACCCAAAAATTCTGAAAGGGTGTGATGGTAGTTTAAAAACCCTGTCTTGGTTTGGTCTGATTAGCTGCTCAACGCTATCAACTTTTTTGAGTTCAAAAATGTGTCACAGAAGTTATAACTTCTATACTCGAGAATTGCGAGTTCGAACCGAGACCGTGCATTTGGGCTGCTCCAAAAAACCATGTTTTAGGCCGAATCGGTGTTTTTAAGCCACCTTGAACCACTGAACCGAACCAATCAAAATGATATTGCGCATATGCATCCCTAGTAATGTTATATGATAGAAGGACTCCTTATTCTTTCTGCAATATCTTCTATATTTATAAAAGAGTTCAACCTGACTGACTGACTGGTGACCGTCGCACAGCCCAAACCATAAGAAATAGGATTCTGAATTTTTCACCGTAGTTTTATCTTCTGCTGAAAGTGAGTACTATGAACGGATTTTGGAAAATTCTATCGGGAAATGTGTGAAATTCGCGAAAAACTTTTGTATGAAGCTTTTTTGGTTTATCATTCAATCAAGTTCAAACTCATTTTCAAAGATATTTATGAAAATTCAACAATAACTGCATACCAATTTTCCGGAAAATCCACCCCCCCCCCCCCTGTGTGGAAAGTGGGTGGTCAAAGTTGCGTGGGCGAAAGTTAAGTTGCCATCGATTAGCTCCTAACTTATTTTCTAAGTTACACATAATAAAATATTAGTAACGTGACTTACAATTTTGGAAAATTCAACCTCAAAGTCGGAAAATTCGTGAAAAACTGTTTTATGAAACTTTTTTGTTTTTCATCCGATCAAGTTAAAACTTATTTTCAAAGATCTTCATGGAATTACAGCAATAACTGCATACCGGAAAATGCACCCCCCCCCCCCCCCCGGGTGGAAAGTGGGTGGTCAAGGTTGCATGGGCGAAAGTTAAAATGCCAGCGATTGGCTCCAAACTCATTTTCAAAGTTTACACATCCGATTGCCTTGAAACTCTGTAAGGATAGAATACGAAATAATTTAAAATGTTGGAAAACCTACACCCTGGGGTAAGAAACTGCCAGGAAAATTCTACATGCAATAAACTATTTTCCATCCGATTGACTTGAAAGTCGGTTTGTAGTGCAAAAATTCGAATTCATTTGTAATTTCATTTTCCGATGTTGGAAAGTGGGTGGGAAGTTGGTGGTATATGTGGATGAGGGATATTGGTTCTATACTGATGGCGGCGAAGCGAAGCGCGACGGGTTTTATGCTAGTCATACATAAAGATTCTATATTTATTCAAGAGAATAACTTAAATTCAACCAATCGCACTATTTCTTTATTATCCCAAGTGTTCTACAAATTGCATTCGATTCTAAAACCGAATACATTGGGTATAATAATTTTTGTCCGTATAGCACTTATCAAATGCAATAATCTCAGTTCCTAAAAAGTAAAATACATTCCCATTTTGAATCGAAACAGTTTGATAGATCTTTAATTGTAAAATAAAGTGGTTCGTATTCCGCTTCGAAAGACCGAATCGTTTTTCAGTTTTCATTCGGTATACACAATATTCCGCTATAGTTCAGTTCAAGTTTTATGTTTTACCTTCAATTTCCTAGCTTAGTTGTTCCTTTTCATCAACCCTAGTGTGAATTATGCTATGTGTTGGAGGTTACTTTTGATTAGTTTAGTAAGACGCAGATCTGTATACTTTTCAAGTATTATTCAATATATTTTGTGTTCGTTTTATTTGTGTGTTCTGTGTGAGTGTGTGTTTTTTTTGTATGTTTTTAAGATGAGAGATAATTCTATATATCTTATTTTTGTGTGTTTGTTTTAAAGGAGTTTTAGCTTTACTTAAAGAACTTACAACTTAAATTGGTAAAAAGAACTAAATGTACAGTTAATGTATCCGATATATATATATATATATATATAGGGAGAAAGAGTGTAAATATATATATAAACACTAGATTCACTTAGGCTAAACTAAACTCAAAACGTAAGAATCAAAGAAGTAGTTTTTAGTTAGAAAATAGTTAGAGAGAGAGAGGGAGAGAGAGCGTTAGGGAGGGAGGGAGTGAGTGTGTCCTTAATCAATGCGCGCATAACGCGGCACTATATCCTTGCTTATCCAATAATTGCAATGCTCATGATCCTCCTGCGGTTGGGCATCTTGACCCACATTGATCACACGACGACGTGGCTCATATGACTGAACCGTGCCATGGGATACATAATAATAGAACAGCTGTTGCATGGCCGATACAAATCGACGCTGCTCCACCGTATGTGGCTCATAGCGTCCCAATATGGCCTGTACATCGGCATCCACCTGGGCCAACTGTTCTGCTCCCTCACCCTGAGTGACCACATAGAAGGGTA
Organism: Lordiphosa magnipectinata; assembly: GCA_037044535.1. Taxonomy (NCBI): domain Eukaryota; kingdom Metazoa; phylum Arthropoda; class Insecta; order Diptera; family Drosophilidae; genus Lordiphosa; species Lordiphosa magnipectinata. The sequence continues at coordinate 701,797 of JBAMBO010001377.1, forward strand.
CACTTGGCTGTAGACGGGCATTGGTCAAGAGCGGGCAAACAGTGCGTATGTCGGTGATAATGGCCACCAGAGAGGTATAGTTGGTGGCATTATAGCGAGCTATAACCTCATCGGTCAGACCCAAGGCTCCAATTTGTGAGTTGCTCAAATACTCGCGTACATCCTCCTGTGTCCAATTGACATGTAGCTCACGCAGCTTGGGTGTGTGCGCCTCATGAGCGGTGGCTCCCATCACCAGCAAAGGCTTCTCCACCAATTGGTCACGCTTCCAGGTCTCCGAAGGATGCTGATACAAAATGTCGCCATCCAAAACCAACCACTCATGACGATTGACAGTGGCCAGCTCCTGGGGTTGAGGTAAATCTACCGGAAAATTTAGCCAAGTGTCGGGAGTGGCGGCCCACAAACGTTCACTGGAAGCATCACGCAGACACTCCACATCCTGACAGTCCAAAGTAACCATCAGTTGTTGATTCAATTTCTCCGACTCTGACAAAGGTTTGCCCGGAAATATGGCCGAAGCGGAGGAAGCCCAGGCGCGTGTATACAGATTCTTAAGCTTGCTCGAACTGACCAAAGCGGAGACTAAAGTGGCACCAGCCCGATGACCCAGCAGTGTCACCGACTTGGGATCACCTCCAAAATGATGTATATTCAACTGTATCCAATTGAGAGCAGCTATGATATCGCTGAGGGCATAGTTTCCAGAAGTTGGCGGACGTGACTCTCGTGTCAATGCGTCCAAGGCCAAGAAACCAAAGATACCCAAACGGAAATTGGGACGCACAAAGATGACATCGTGAGAGCGAGAATAACGTGCCGATGGTCTCAATATCCCCGGCGAAGGTCCAGCCAAACTTTCAGCTCCAATCAAAACAACCACGGGCAAAGGATTGGTATATCTCACATGCGGTGTAACCACATCCAAATACAAGCAATCCTCCTCACCCACTGTGCTGCCATTGCCCAATCTCTGTGTACAAACCACAGTACTATTATGCGTCTGCAGCGTATCATTCCAGCAGCCATCAATGCTTTGTATCGGTTCGGCTGGGCGCCATCTAAACTCCTCCACGGGGGCCCGGGCATAGGGTATGCCACGGAAAGCAAAAGCTCCATCCTCCTTAACACCCTCCACCGGACCGCAACCTGTCACCGCCAGTATATAACGTCCCTCCCTCAAGGGGGGTGATGTCAAAGTCTCATGGGTCAGCACATAACCAATCACTGCCAGCAAAAGTATAAACAACAGAATGCCAAACACAATCAGTGCATCATCCACACTGCATTTATAGCCACGCAGACGACACCACCAGGCAATGGGACGCTCTTGTTCATCCTCCTCCTCTGCGGCCGCTTTCTTTTCAGCTGCCAATAGTTTCTCATCTTTGAGCTCAGTCTTCAGTTGTTCAGTGTCAGTGCCATTGGTTTTTAGGGGGGCACGATCAACGGTATCCTGATCCTTCAGTGAATCATCCAAAGTTTCCATAGAGGCTAGGCCAGCTTTACCGCCACCCAGACCCAATTCCACATCATCGGCGGATTTCTTTTTTGGCATTATATTGGCTATGGGTAATTTAATGGCATTGAGTAGACCACGCTTCTGTGGAGGATTATCTGGTGAGGTTTCCTCCGAGGGGGCAGCTTCAGCGGTGGCTTCTGTAAGAGAAGAAGTTATAGAGAAGGGTTAGGGTGAGGGTTAAACCTTAATTTTCAATCACAATCAAAAAGACTCTTCTTATTAGAGAATTGAACTGCTGAGGCAACTATCTTTGCTTGATTTTGTTCTATTCGCTGTCGTCTTCAACGTTGGGAATTCTGATTCTTGAAATAGATTTGATTTGGCTTTTTGCCCATTTAGTAATATCTTATAATTTTAATGAGAAATTTTCCCATAAAACGGACTTGGACAACTAAAAATACAGTGCTCAAGCAGCATCTTTGCATGTGGTAATCGCTTGGGATGGGCACTCCAATGGCGAAGTACCAAAAAAAAGCTGTTCGCTTTGTATAATTATGTCTCATTTGGTCATTTAAGAGCTCGTTTTAAATAAATTATATTTTACTCATATGCGAAGTGTGCAAACAAGTTCACTTACTATCAGACTACTCACTACTCTGTGTAGTCAAGTAAGGTCTTAAGATGAGAGCATTTGATGGTTGACTAAAAGTCCACCGAGTCGATAGAGGTCTGCATGAGTGCACTCAAACTATGAGCAATAACGGGTACTTATGAATATAAATGAATTTTTTGACTACAAAAATTTAACTGAATGAATTTTTATTGCATTCAGTCACATTCGGTTGAATGTTAAACTTTTGAATACTCAAATCGAATGAATGACAATGTAAATCAAATAATGATTCTTCAGAAATTCCAATATTGAATTGTAAAAACAACAAAGGAATGTTGATGTTAGCTGGCTCTAGGTCGAGAAGAAAAACTCAGTGAAACTCAGAGAAAAACACTGAGTTTTTCTTCTCGACCTAGAGCCAGCTAACATCTACATTCTAATAATTAGAAAGGTCGCTAACCAACAATTATAAAACAACAAAGTTTTTGAAACTGTTTCATTTCATTTTGCTACAGAATAAATTTACTTTCGCGCTTTCTTAATAAGTTGTGTCCATTTTTTTCCATCTTGAAAATAACGATTTATTTTCTGAATATATTTGACCCTCACTCTATATTCAATTCAATTCGAATCAATTGAATGTTGTAAATTTGAAACTCAGCCAGCATTCACATTCATCCAAATTCATTGCAGTGAGTGTCAAAACCAGAGGTCGCAAAAATCGGTCCCCCGTTTGCCTTTGTCAGAAAACGACAGCTTTCGTACGACCTCGACATTGAAAAGAGGTACCGAAACAACCTTTAACTACGCTTCTGCTTTTTTCTATTTGGTTGTGAGAGGAGCAAAACACATTTTTTTGATTTTTTTTCCTTTTAGGTCTTTTTCCCCAGGCCTAATTCCCCAATTCAAAAGGTCTTCTTCGTATGTATGCATCGGTGTGTAAGGCTCGGCTAACGATATGAATGTATGCGTCGAACTATATGCGCTCTCTCTGCTTATGTTAAACTCTGGCGCAACTCTTGAGTCTGCAACCTTTTCAAATAACATTTTAAGACTTTGGTCTTCGAGAAGCACTTAATATAAGACCAATTGACTGAGCTGGGCCTGTTATTCGGTTGCTGTTAGACCGATCACTGAGGGAAGCCCAGGCCCAATTTGTCTTTGGTTTTTGGTCAGTGTCGTGAGCAGAGCGAACAGGAAAAAGGGTTGAGAGTTATTTACGAGCTATGGTAAAAACTTTTGGCGAGCGTTAAACAGGTAACGTGCCATGGTGTTCTCTAGCTACATAAAAGTCGAATGTAAGTGCTGCTTTGGTCATTGCCGGGATGTTTCCATGTAGTGATCTCGCCACAGAAGCTGCACCCATAGCTTAGTCCCGAAGTAATTTTACATGGCTGTTCAGAAAACAGTGATGTGAACTTTCACCTAACTTAGGCTGCCTTCACACTGTTTGATACATGAGACATGATAGTCTAGTAGGCCTGCACATCCCCATGAAATTCTATGCATTTGACAAGCTACTCAAATTTAAAACTTAACAAAAAGCAGGACTACTAGACTATCAGGTCTCATGTGTCGAAAAGTGTGAAGACAGCATAAAGCTCCTTATTGGACAATTAAGAGTCGGCCATGTTGATATCGAGAAGTTCACTTGCTGTGGGGGCCGTCAGCACGTCTTGTTAAGACCAATTGACTGAGTTGGGCCTGTTATTCGGTTGCTGTGAGACCGATCAGTGCTGTGTGGTCAACCACAGCCGCTTAACAGTGAGCGCGATAACAGAACACATTCGGTTTGCGGGAAGCCCGAGCCCTTTTTATATTTGGTTTTTCGGTCAGTGACGTGAGCAGAGCGGTCAAAACTCATTCAATTTATTTTGTGTTTGAAGGCTTCATGAGTTGCTTTGATTGCATTCATGCAACCCTCTAGTACCTAACCAGTCTAATGTTTTAGTAAAAGTTTTAAGATTTTGTTCGGTATTCGGTTTTCAATTTGTTAGCTTAAACACCAAAGACCTGACAGAGTAGTTAAGCTACGATTATGAATTCAACTTGGATCAGAAATCGTCTTGGAGTTATCTGAAGGCAGATCGGTCAACCTGACAAAACATTCGGTTAAAAATATTTTCCGGTAACTGTAGCTTCGTCAACAAGTCGCTTCGAGTGCTTAGAACGTAAAAACTTGATTTTTTTTTGTGTTACCTGGTGTAATTGCTAGAAATCAGGAATGCAAACCGGTTCTGAATGGAACAGAGAAACGATTTTCAAGAATTGGCTTCAACTTCATTTTGAAGCTTCGTCATTGGGCTTTCTTTCGTTTTGCTGAAGTATAAACAACATAGTCATAGCCGAATATGTCAACTTTTGTGCCAACAAAAAACAATTTGCGGGAAAGTTTACCTTTCTGCCTAAAAGAAACTGATTTGTGCTTCGTATTGTGACTGGTAATGAAAAATGGGTTCATTGCGGTAACCCCAAACGCGAAATCATAAGCCAAAATCGACGAATACGGTGGCAAGGTCATGCTCTGTCATAGAAGAACTAACATAGAAGCACACTTTGCTGCGTCGACAACTTTTCACTCGGATATTTGTCAGCTGTTTGCTGTCATTTTGGCTCTTTGAGTTGTTTTTTGACTCTCTGACTTTTTTTTCAACTATGTCCGTCTCCCTCTAACCACCGTGTTTTCCTACGTCGACAGTAATTTTGAGTAACAGATTTTGTTGTCTCTATAAAGTTTCTACTTGTCACAATGGAGTTAACATCACTTTCAAAGAGAGGCGTTTCAAAGTGTGCTTCTATGTTAGTTTTTCTATGGCTCTGTATTTGTTAGGACCAATTGGGGGTGCTGTACTATGAGCTGCTACTACCGGTCGCAGGGAAATTCTACCGAACTCAGTTGATGCGTTTGTGTCGAGCATTGAAACAAAAACGGCCAGAACAATGACAACGCTCGGGTACATCTTGCGCAGCCGGTCAAAACATACCTTGTAACGGCAAGTCCTACCTGTCCAGAAAACTCTTTTGTTTGTTAGGAAAACTAAGTTCATTTTGTGCTATTTCACGACCATAATTTGATCGAAATGGCAAACGCGAATAACCATGATAATATTATCAACACTGAATCACTGAACCGAACCGAAACCGCGTTTCAGTTATCCCTGAAAAGCCATAGAAAGAAAGAAAGTCGGTCAAGTCCGACTGTAATATACTATGTACCTGCTGCGCTGCGGCAACGAACTTTCATTTGGTCATAGCGTGACCAATAGATGGCGCTACTACTTAATTTTCAAAACTAGCCCATAGATGGCGCCACTACAGTGGCTTAACTTTAACTTTCTTTTGGTCATAACTTGAGTATAGTTCATACGATCTTTATCATTTCTAATCGATAAACAAATATATCTCTTATCAACTCTAAGATCTGTGGATGGACAGATGGGCATGCCTATATATATATACTTTATAGCAGGGCTTAATACCGTAATCGGTACCGGAAGCGTTAACCGAAATAAACCGTTTCAAATCAAGTACCGGAACCGGAACCGAATTCAAATTCAAATTTTTTCCTGAGAACCGAAAACCGTCTACCATTATTAATGGAACCGATAGCACCGGAACGAAACCGAAACGTTAGTACCGGTACAGTTTCAGTTTTTTTACCTTTGCAGAGCGCATCGTAGTTTTGGTCACAAGTTTGAGCTCTACATACAAGATGCTAAATATTTGCGGAAGACATCTTAAACATTTGCTCCAGTTTTGCGGCTGCAGATGACCGGAAAGTGTGGGAATTTGTTCGCAATATTATACGCATATATTAGAACCAGCGGAGGTGGCCACAACTAAACTTCAACCGAAAATCTTGTTTTTTGGTGATTTTTATTCCATTTGAATACACTGGATCTCTATCAAAACAGTTACTGGATTCCATTAAGACTTTTCTCGCACTTAAGCGTGTTTGAAACTATGAAAACATTCTTAACTGGTGGTCAGAATCCTCCTCAAAGTTCCCAGAATTGTATGAGATTTCAAAAGTCGTGCTTTCTGTTCCAGCTACGCAGGTTCTCTGGCGATAAATTTATAATGAATCCGTTAAGAAGTTGTATGGACTCAACCACATTGAATGCAGTTATGTTACCGCGAGCAAATCACAAGAATGCTATATTAGTTACATAAGACGTGGACGTACCGGTATGTACCGGTATACCGAAATACAAATCTGGGTACCGTATCGAAACCGAAAACCGAAATAGAACCTTTAACCGAAACATTCATTTCGGGACGTACCGGAACCGGTACCGGAACCGAAAATCGTTTCGGGATTAAGCCCTGCTTTATAGGGACGGAAATGATTTCTTCTCCCTGTTACATACTTATGCACAAACTTGATATGCTCTGTGTTTTTTTGGTACAGAGTATAATTACTTTTCCATAAGTTGAGACTGAAAAAGCACTCTGAAGTCTGATCCTGAATCGAGCATATGAATCAGAGCTCAAAAAACCTCAAAATAGATCGCTTTTAAATGAAATTTGGCTGATTTCAGTACTGAGCTAAACTAAAAGAAAGGTTGTAATTTTGTTCAACTCAGCAAATGCGTCTTAAAAGTATTTTGGGCTCGTTTAAACTAAACTCATGTAATTAACCGGCAATTCCTAGTTGGATCAACAGCAGGGCGTTGGCTTCTTTAGACATTCAGAAGCCTTGTACTTCTGGTAGGTTTTATTGGAAACAATGCCATATGTACAAAGGCTACCGGCAGCTTAGTGCTGTTAAGTCGCGTTGGAATTCCGAAACGATTATGGCATGGCTAGCATGAGGAGGCAGCTGCTGGCTGGCAGTTAGCAGGCAAAGACTGCAGATGATTGGGCAGAGATGCTCATGAAACAGCTGCCTTACGGTCAACTAGCCTCCTTTGTAGTGTGATATGTTCCTGTTTTAAAGTTATGTGCAAGCATAACGTGACTTTGAGCCAGCAAAAACTTGAAGGTTTGGATATTTAATATAATAAAAAAAATTTTTAACCAAACCTTTCTCCCAAAAAGATGATTAACTGTTTAGATTTAGGTTTGTGAGGACAATAATTTATAAGATTAGGTTCAAGCCACTTGAAACCCTGAACCGTACCAGACTGGACTGTTTTGCAGCTTTAAAATTTGATTTGGAATGGAAAGTTCAATTACTTTTGCATAATAAATGCTGAGAGCGGAAGAGAGTAAATGTACGATTCGTTTGGAATTCGTTAAGCAAAAATGACATGAACGAATATTACTCAAGCGATGCGTTCGACATGATCGGTTGAGCCAATTTTCTTAGGTTGATTGCTTTTGTGTTATACCTAGTCTCTGATTCGTATGAAACCTTTTTCTAAAAGGGTAAAACTATGGAGAGCAGTTTTGAAAACGAACGACACGAATTAAATTTAAAAATTAACCTTAGCTAATTCCATCTTAAACGACTTCCAAAGGCTGTTTTGTTTGGAACGTAAAAAAGTACAGTCGAACTTCTCTATTACGAACTTCTGAACACTGAACACTGCAATTTTATATTACGTATTTCTTTCTCTATATTACGAATTTTCCTTGAGATTCGTCGGAAACCTGAGTATAACTTACCCGATTTGGCATCGGCATCTGTTCCACCAGCTCCATTGACCAATTGTTTCTTTTCCTTATCAGCCGCTGGCTTTCGTACAAAGAAACTGCGCAATCTCTCACCCAAACCGGGACGTGCCTTCTGCTGCTGTTGATCATCTTTACCCTTGGCGGCGTCACCATTTAGTTCCTTATCCTTGTTCTCCTCCTCAGCTTCCTTTTCTAGCAGCTCTCCCTCGGCACCATCACCCTCGGCCTTGGGTTTGTTTTTCATAAAAAAACCGGGCAATTTGAGACCACCAATGGGTATCTTTTTAGGTTTTACCTCACGATCTTCATTACTCATCTTCTTGTCCTCTTTGATTTCCAATGGTTTGGATACATTTTCCGAGGGTATATCAATAATCTCTTCGCCACTTTTGGTTTTGGCTTCTGTGTCCGGCTTAGGTGTGCCCGGTTTGGAGCTTTGCGGACTGGGTGTCTTTTCCTTGGTTTCATCTGATTTTTTGTCCAACATTTTGTCCGTTTCCTTGGGCTCATCAATTGACTCCTGTGGTTGGGCTGCGCTGGTGCTGTCAGTGGGTGGTGTTTCCTTTTCCTCAAGTTCACCCATGATTGTATAAAGTTGATTCTCGCGTTGTTTTAGAGAACTCTAGGAGTAGGCTGTAAGATTAGAGTAGGAAAATGTGATTAGTTGAGTTAAATGGAGGAAGTCTGTTAAGGTTACCTTGACTAGTTCAAACTTTGGCTTTAGTTTCTAATATTTGTTTTTTTTTTAAGGATCTACGATCTAGGATCTATCACGGACGCTGGTTCAAATGCTTCTAGCTGCCTTGGTCCAAAGGTTCACAACTTTTATAGGCTAGTCCTTTGCACAATTTCTCTACCTGAGTAACTAGACGCGCTACCTGGAAAAGCCTGGTTTTAGCTCAGGTAGAGGGGCAAGGGAAAATTTTGCTCGAATTTCCTTTTTGACATCCTGGCAGCCGCATGGCATTTACTTTATGTGTTTTTTTTTTCGGGGCGGGAAGACCGCAAATTTATTAAGCAGCCGCCAGCTGCGCATTTCGTGACCCAATCCCAAACGCAATGGAAGGTTCTTGGTACGTGCGCTTCTCAAATGCATTTCACACGTTTCCCGTTTTTCCCGAAAAAAAATTTTAATTAGCGAAAAACTATGAAAGCCATGTTTCTAAGGCTGAAATTCAAGGACAACCTTTAATCATTAACAGAGACGCCGCCGCTGTTGTTTGACATTTTTCCAGCTGTGAGTAAATCACAGTAGCAGCAAATTAAGTCTAAAACTCAACACGACACTTTTTGACCACAAAAGAAGTCATGAGAAAATACTTAAAAAACGATGCAGATTGACTTTTTGGTTTCTTTTTTTCTTAAACGTTTTGCAATTAGATTTGCATTAGTGCAAATTGTAAAACTATTTAGTCATTAGGAATAGCCTAAGATTGGGTCTAAAATACTTCAGATGAGGAATCCATTTTGGGGAATTTCTTTGCCTTTGGTTTTGGTTAGTATTTTTAGAACAAAATTTCAGCAACATTCATTTAAGCGGTTAAATAACAGAACTGTTCTGAATTTCGATTAGATTTCTATAAAATTGTAGTTTTGTTCTTTATGTCTATTCCTCTTAAGATTACAACAGTTTTTCCATATATATTTGGGTCCTTTTTCTTATACTTGCAGGCAGATCAAGTTTATTTTTAATTTTTGCCACGCCCCCTGCCGCCCCCGCAATTTGGAAAAAACGTCAAATCTGCCACAGTTTTGATTATAGATTGTTCGTACTTTCTAGAGATATCTAGTAATCAAAATTATTTATCGATTTGCTGAAGGAATAATAAAGATCGGATGAACGATACTCAAGTTATGAGCAAAAAACGGCCAGTTAACACCCCTCATTCCGTCAACCATAACCACAGCATTCCTTTCAACAGAGGCAATCTTAGTGAGAAAGAGAGAGAGAGACAGAAACTTAGAGATGAACGCGTATAGCTCGTGAGCAAATGAGAGCTGCGTCATTAAGGGTACAGAGTATGTTATAGTCGGGCTTGACCGACTTTCTTTCTTGTTTAAAATTATTTTAAGTAAATGTGGCTCTCGGCTACGACTGAGGTGGTCCATCCGTAAGCTCCAATTTTGGCATACTTTTTCCAGCATTTTGGTCGGTATCTCACCTATGGCAGCTGTAATGTGTCTTCCAGAGCTGCAATTGTTGTTTGCTTGTCCCTGTACTCGAGAGACATCGCTTAGCCCCACAAAAAATTGTCTAGCGGGGTCAAATCACATGATCTTGAGAGCTCCAAAACGTGAGATTAGTTCCTAACCAAACTCGCCCCTCAATTGATCCATGGTTTCGCGTGCCGTGAGACATGTGGCACTGTCTTGTTAAAACTACTACATGTCAACCAAGTCCAATTCTTCCATTTCGGGCAAAAAAAAAGTCGGTAATCATCGCACCGTACTTTGCTCCATTCATTATTTTTGAAAAAGTACGGTTCAATGATGCCGCCGTCCCACAAAAAGCACCAAACAGTGCATTTTTCGGGGTGCATTGGCAGCTCTTGAACTGCCTCTGACTGCTCTTCAGACTAGCTATGGAGTTGAAATCAAAGATTTGTGTAAGTTAAAAAAAAAACTTTTTTTCTTCACTTTTTTAGCTTATAAACTTTTTTCTTGCATCTTTATAATGTTTGCTAAATAGAATTTATTTCAAGTAGCTTGTTTAAAATTTGTATTTTTCTTATTCTATCGAATCTAATGTATTGTGTTTTCTACTCTCTCTCTCTCTCTTTGGTTTTAATATAAACTGAGCTCTTCACATTTCCTCATTAATTTGTATACATATTCTAAAACTAGCTCTATCGCTTGGCCTACTAAAAATAACTTATAATCAAACATTATCTTTCGACTTTTACAGTGTCACGCACTTTTAACACATTTTCTTAGATTTTTTTCTACACAACAAAACTCTAAACTGAAATGCACGCACTTAAGAAAAGAAAAAACGAGGCAAAAATGATGCCAAGTCATAACCTCTGTCATGTAATTCAACCGAAATACCATTAAAATGTGAACTTTAAGTTCAAATCGTTGCGTGTTATAATCTCCAACGACAATATCATTATCAGTTCAGTTTTACAGTACTTTTCATATTGTTTGGTCAACTGCAATGAAATTGTGCATTACAGTGGAAATGCGAAGAGCAAATGGAAATAAAATAACAAAAAATACAAGTCGACAATGTTGCGTATCGAAAGGGAAAAAAAGTGTCACATGGCTAGAAACACGAGGAGGAGGAGGAGGAGGAGGGGGAAGTGACAAACGCATAGAAATCCAATTGAAGCGGATTTCAAGGCATTACGATGACAACGAGAATGGCGTACACCATATGTATGTAAGCTTCCTTGTTATTGGGTCTGTCGTTAACAGAAGCAGGTCAAAGTAATTATAGTTACTCCGTCTGGGGCGGCTTCTTTAACCTCTTCACTCCCTTCTAAGTGACAATTGCGAAAAAAAAAAAAATTGACCAAGTCTATATATAGACAATCCATGGAGTCATCTTTATTGTTAATTAGCTGAGAAATGTGTTAACGACGAAAAAAAAAGACTATCGTCACGCATTTTTTAACCGTTGAGTTGTGGTGGTAGCATATGTGACCGAGAGTCTATAATTTGTCGTGGCTCATAAATTAAATCAAATTTGAAACTTGCGTTTGACATGCTATTTTCCTTAACCAAATCCTCCGTGTCCCCTTTCTCTGCTGCCAACAAGCCAAGAACCATATACTTTTTATTTGGTTTTTGGTATTGCACAGAGAAATTACCGTTAAAACATAAAAAAGTGACCACCAAAATGCTGTTAAACCTATATGAGAGAATGCACAGTGGAGCAAGGTTTGCTAAAATAAAAGAACCGAAATAATTATAAGATTTTCATTTTTGAAATTTTGGGTCGACAGTAAAGTGTCAGCCACAGTACAATACTTCTTGGACGGCTTCAGTGCTCGGGCTTCCCGCTGGAATATTGCTGTCAACCCGGATAAAAGTGCACCTTTACAAGAAAAAAGGTAACACACCGAGGCTTAAGCTAAACAACTCCTTCATACCACATTTGCCCTCTGTCAGGTACCTGGGCATTAAACTGTATAGGAGACTTACTTGATCTGACCATACTAAACGAGCTGTGACTGTCACTTATGCGAAGGCAAACAAATTGGACTGGCTCCTTAGATCGAATTTAGGACTCTCACTACGCGCAAAGATAATAATACTTCAGTCAATAAACCTACCGACCTGGACTTGGGGTATCTGCCTCTGGGGTAGTGCCTGTGACCCCTCCATTAAAACGGTCGAGACTATGCAGAACAACATCTTGCAGTATGTGCGCAACTCCAACATCTATAAAGATCTTGGCATTCTACCAGTTTGCTCCCAGATCAACCGCCACACCAGCAGATATAGAGACCGCTTGGTGACCCACACAAACCGTCTCGCCAATGAGCTGGCGACAAAGAGTATACGAAGATGACTCAAAAGGCGACATCCGTCCGACCTTTGAATTCACGGAAGGCGACCAAGTCTCTTTGGCTCACCCTAACCTGCTCTCAAATAATAATCGCTGAAATCCTCATCTATCCTGCTAGAAATGATACTTTTTCAGCCAACTGGCAACCTGCTTTTTGTTCCTGTACCTGTAACCTTTTAAAAGCTTGTAAGCGGATTGAGTTCCGTGCATTGAGCCCTAAGACGGGGTTTCGGATAATTTTATCCCCAAGGGGTGGAAAAGCGTCGTTTTGTATGGGAAACCTTTTTTTCATCCGATTGACTCGAAACTCGATTTGTAAGCATATCTTTTGGAAAAAATTTTGGAAAATTCGCCCGCGTGGAAAATGTTCCTAAAATTCTGCATGCAAAAATTCTTTTACCATCCGATTAACTGAAAACTCGGTTTGTAGCAGGGCTGTAAAAGAATGATTCATTTTTATTTTTAATTCACAATGAATCAACAAAAATTTAAATTAATTCAATTTTTCCAAAATCAGAATTAAATTGATTTTGATTTAATTCCCTTCCCTAAAAACCGAATTGAATTGATTTTGTGTCAATTCAAGTGAATTAGAAAATTTGTATGTTCATTCATTTGATTTAAAACAAAATTGACTTAACTCTGCTACTTCACTCATTTTGTCAAGGTGTAGACAATTAAATCTCAAGGCGAAAAATATAGTAGTAATATAAAACAGTGGAAAATGTCTGAGCTAAAGAGAGGTAAAAAGCAAGAAGACAACAATGACGATTATGTGCCATCCAACTCTAACACCTGCAGAGCAAAATCGGTTGAGAATGAAGGCGTTATACGTACCAGAAATCTGCTGCTTAAAACCTATTTTACAGTAAACAATAAGGTATGAATGTGTGGCGTACGAAGGGTTAAGCACCCCCGAATATATATTATAACCTTAATTCAATATCTAAATAGACTAATGAATCAGAATTGAAAACACCGGATGCAAAATTGAAAATTGCAGCGAAATGCAACATTTCTGGAAAGGTGTCCGGAACGATAAGCGTTACTTCAAATTTTCTTCGCCATTTACGAACGCAACATAATGACAAATACAAGGAGTAAGAGGCTATAAGACAGGAAGTGAAATTAGCACCAACAAAACAAAGCCAATTTGATAAACTTGTGCTTTTTTAAAATTTAATACATCATTGCCATCGTCAGCTGCAGTAGAGAGGCTGTTTTCCTACGCTTTAATTTTGAACGTATCTAAACGTGGATGTCTGGGAGACGAGAATTTGGAAAAGCTTCTGCTATTAAAAGTTAACGACTTATAAAAACAAATATAGCTAACTTAAACTAGTGTTGTGTTAAATAAAATGATAGTACTCTATGGGGTCTAGAGTTAGCTTCCTTCTGTCTGTTACATGCATTTGCCCGAAATTAGGAAACACTTTTTTCTCTGCGAGTAAAGGGTATAAAATCGTCTCATAATAAATACAAAACATGCTTTTTAAGTTAAGTCAATTCTGTTTTAAATCAAATGAATGAACATACAAATTTTCGAATTCACTTGAATTGAAACAAAATCAATTCAATTCTTTTTTTTTGTAAGTGAATTAAATCAAACTCAATTCAATTCTGATTTTGGGAAAAATGGAATAAATTCAAAATATGTCAATTCGATGCCCGAATGATTCTCAGGAATGATTCAAAATTGAATCATTCGTTTACAGCCCTGGTTTGTAATGATAGAATTCGTATTCATTTGACGTGTGATTTTCCAAGGGTGAAAAATCCGCCCCCAGGGTGTTAAAATGTCCGGTAAATTCTGCATGCAAAAAACAACTTTTCATCCGATTGTCTCAAAACTCGGTTTGTAGTAATAGAATTCGAATAAATTTGTGATTTCATTATCCGATGTTTTAAAATCCGCCCACAGGTTGTGAAAATTCCCGGAAAATTCAGCATGCAAAAGTTTTTTTTTCACCCAATTGACTTGAAATTCGGTTTGTAAGGATAGTAAGCCCAATAATTTGTAATTTCAGTTCCGATGTTGGGAAAATGCTCGGAAAACTCTGTAAGGAAATTCTTTGTTTTTATCCGCATGAGTTAAAACTTGGTTTGTAAGGATAGTATGCGAAATAATTTGTAAAGTGATTTCCCGATATTGGAAAATTCACATCAAACGGTGGGAAATGGGTTGCGAGGGTGGATTCCATGCCAAACGTTATTTTCAATCCTTTCAGTATATAATTTAGTTTGTAAACTCAATTCGCCATGGTTAAACAAACTTACCGACAAGGTGGAAAAAAGGGGTTCGGGGGAGGGTTCAAGGCAAATTGTTATTTTCTAGCCGATCTGAATGAAATTCCATTACTAAGTCTTTTTGATCAAATAAACCCACTAGCAAAGTTGGATAAAGGGGAGGCGGAAGAGTCTTCAAGACCAATCGTTGTTTTCTAGCCGAACTGAATAAATTTATATTGGTAACATCTGTAGGGCAAATACATAGAAAAACTATGCTCCAATTTTGAAAAATTCACTACCAAAGTCGGGAAATGGAGTAATTACAACATATTGGTAAACAAACACCTTCAAACAAAAACCATAGCCGAAATTCGGGCTGCGAATTTACAACATTAGGAATTCCTATGTCTTTATTCGCCGCTTGAAAGAGACTTAAATACTAACTGAATGGTTGTTTGAAGTGTGAACAGCAAAACTAGTCCGCTGATGAGAGAATTTGGTTATTCCCGAAACAGCGATCGTTGTACGGACATACCCAATTGCTATTCCAAAATATTGTAATTAATATCTGTTGATTTGTGTTGGTTATAAAGATTTATACTCAACCATAGACCCCGAGCTAGCCAGATGTAACTTTGACTAAGAGTCAAATAATATTTAACTCTCTCTGAATTGACTTCAAACTGATACTGATATAGGCTTTATTGATGCAGGCTAGCGTGACTAATATAACATATCTGACCCACTGTACCTTGCTTTTAACCCAACCCATGCCTCCATGTCCAAGCTCAAGCAACATATTCATAAAGCATGTGCTAAAGCATTAAACATAAAATAGTTTCAACTAAAGTTCTACTAATAAATTTCCAGTTTCTATCTCTGAAATGACAGAAAACACTTTGGGAAATGCCATGAAAAAATGCAATTGCTTTTGTTTCACATATCCCACCAGTAACCACTTTTGTTAGATTAACACAGAATGAGGGAGATTTCACTCCCCCAGGGGGGGAGTGAAAAAGCAAACAAATTTTTAACTGCCAACGAAGACGCAACCTGTGTTCCCTCCTCCTCCACCTAACGGCTAACAGCAGCGAAGCATGAAATGAAACCAGAGGAAATGACAGCAAAACACAAAGTGGATAAAGCGTAGCGGGGGTGGTAAGCAGACATACTTTATGATTGTTCCTCTGTTCTTGACTTGGCTCACGCAAAAATTACTAATACAAAAACAGAGAAAAAAACCAATGGCGCCAATACTTGCCACCTATTCACCACCAGTTGGCGTGTGTGTGGGCAGTTAGGGTTCACGCGGTGGCGGGGGGCGAGGCAAACAATAAAAAAAAGAGCGTACAACTCACACTGTTTTGACATGAGGACTAAAGAACTTAAATATAGTGAGAGGGGAGGCGAGTTCGGTCGTGTTGTTTATGCCCAATTAAACAGGATATTAGAAAACTGCAGGACATACGGCAGACAGGCACATTAAAAATCATGATAACGATTAAAACACAAATGTTTGATCATGCCACTGCACAGCAGATGATAGAGTACAGTGGCACCAAATGTGACAAAAACTAGAGCAATTTTAAATATTTTTAGCGTAGAGCTTTGATAGTTTTGGGTTCATAGACTAAAAAGAACATAAAAAAATTAACGTTTAAGTAAGTTTTTGTTTAAAACAAGTAAGAAAGTCGGTCAAGCCCGACTATAATATACTCTGTACCCCCAAAGTTTGCATATATCTGGTCAATTTAGGTTAGAGGTCAGACAAAGTGGCAAAAAAGCCATAAATTGTGTGAAGTACCCCATACCCATACATGTCAAACCTATATCTCTTACCATCTCTGAGATCTCCCCCTTCAGACGGACAGACAGACGGACATACATGGCTATATTGACTCGACTGTTAAAGCTGATCAAGAATATATATACTTTATAGGGTCGGAGATGCTTCTTTCTGGCTGTCACATACTTTTGCACAAACTTTATATAATAAGCTTTGAAAGTACAAGGTAATAAATTTACACTTTTTTTCTCAGTTTATTGAAGGGAAGTTGGTGTTTCTAGAGAATTTTCGTGTATTCAATACTTATCAGTTTTGGGAAATGATCCATCACGCCTTGATTTTATTGGTAATTTTACTGGGGGTTATTGCTGGCTCGAATTCAATATTTTTTTCGAAATATATTGGAAAACCAAAAATCGTGTTTTATTATTTTATAATGAAGCACGTTAAAAACATTGACCTCGAGCCAGCAATAACCCCCAGTATACAAAACATAGGTCACTAACCACAACAACTTTGGTAATTTAAGCTAAAAGTGATTTAAATTACCTATTTTGACACTTTTTAGACGCATTTTGTGACTTTCTTTGATATTATCGTAAAGTTCTATTTCTTAATTTTCAAATAAACTATCCCAAACAGTTCTACAATTTTTTTAAGCGAAGATATAGCGTTTAGAATATATGTGCTCGAAATGAAAATATTTTTCACTGCGCATAAGTATGCAATGGATTTTGTAGAAAATTTTCATTAGAGTTGAATTCAACTGGATAACATTCTGTGTCATTTTAAAAAAATGTATTCAAAATGGTATATCTTCGCTTAAAAAAATTCTAAAATTGTTAGGGAAAATAATTTTTAGAGTCAAAGAAATGGTTTTATAAGATGATTTCATCAAAGGTTCGATCATATATGGGGTCTCCTGCAAAAAGCGCCTAAAAAGGGTAAAAATATGCATTCAAAGCAACTTTAAGCTCAAAACACCACAAATTCAGTCGTGATGGACCATTTCCCAAAACAGATTTGTGCTCGCCACCAACCCTTCTATAAACTGGAACTTGTTGCTCAGTGTAGTTCTTTGTATTTATGGGATTTCCGTCTATATAAATCCGCTTACCGTAATGCAATTTTATTGTTTTTCTTTCGATGGAGCTGACATCGATTTGTAAATATTTGATCAATAATGAAAAAAATTTCCCAAAATGAGCACAAAATGTTGGAAAACATGAAAGAAAGTCGGTCAAGCCCGACTATAACATACTTTGTACTGTGAAATGACCGTTTTTTGTTCATAACTTGAGTATCGTTCATCCGATCTTTATCATTCCTTCGAGAAATCGATAAATAATTTTGATTACTAGATATCTCTAAAAGGTACGAACAATCTATCATCAAAACTGTGGGAGATATGACGTTTTTTCCAAATTGCGGGGGCGGCATGGGGCGTGGCAAAAATTGAAAATAAACTTGATCTGCCTGCAAGTATAAGAAATATATGTCCCATACATGTCAAACCTCTATCTCTTACCATTTCTGAGATTTGTTTGTTCATACAGACGGACGGACAGACGGACATGACTATATTGACTCGGCTGTTGATGCTGATCAAGAATATATATACTTTATAGGGTCGGAGATGATTCCTTCTGGCTGTTACATACTTTTGCACAAACTTAATATACTCTGTGTACATTTGGTACAGAGCATCAAAATATTACCAAAATGTTGCCAAAAACAAAATCGAATTGTTCTTAAAATGAGTCCAAATTGGTCTATAGGTGATCAATCATTATGAAAGATTGTATAATAAGAACAGAATTTTATTAACTTATCACCGATTCGTTTATTAAGAGACTAAAGGTTCGGTCCCACACGCAAATAATTTGCGCAAATATATCAAATTATTTGCCTAAAGTGGGAACACCAAATAATTTGCGCGCAAACATTTGCCAAGTAGCCTTTGCCTATGTTTGTACACCAATAATTTGAAGCAAATATTTACCTAGTGGGAACACCCTAGGCCAATTTTGTTGGCGGGTTTGTGAGTTTGCTCTCGCAAGCAAATTGTAAGAGCAAACACGGCAAATAAATAAAAAAAAAATTTTTAAATAAACGACAAGACCATAAAAAAAAAAATACACAATTGAAAAATTATTTATTTTTAGTCGCCTTAGCCCAACAGCTAATATCGTCTGTGATTTCGGCGACAACTTCACAACATATATTGTCTTTTTGTTGTGAAGTCATCGGTACAAAGAAACTAGCATCCCTAGTAGAGATTTAATACTAATATCAACATTTCTGTTGTACATGTGGCGAAATTTTGCTGAAAGTATGGTGGTTTCTATAACTCGTCGAATTCTGGTCGGTACACAGAGACAAAAATTATGCAAAAGCTACACGAAAATGTGGGATTTCTACACGTTTTGACTGGGATTTTCAACATATAACGTTTGTGTAGCTTTTCTGCCCGCCGCGTTTAGATATTGAAATCCTACACGTTACTTGTGGTCGGGCGTGGCGTACCAGTTGTATGTGAGGCTGCTGGTGCGGGAGGTTGTGGGTTCGATCCCGCCTCGGACCATCTAATAGAAAAAGTTTTTTTCTTTCTTTAGAAAAATGCTTTTACACATCCGATCACCTTCACCAGCTACTGGCGCAAGCTCTGAAGTAACTAGCCATGAAAAAGCAAAAATTCTCTAAATATTGCCGTTCGGATTCGGCGTTAAACTGTGTAGGTCCCTTTCTCTTGTGCGAAAAACTATAAGCACATACGCCAAGAGATTGAGAGAAGCTTGGCCCTGGCCTGGCCCTCTTGGAAGTGCTGTTTGAGCCAATTTTACTTTTTACTTTACACGTTACTTGTGGGTTTTCTGCACGAAACGTGTAGCTTTCTCATTTCAACACTTTCTTTTCTTTTCTTGCTTTCTGAATTCTACATTTTGCGTGTGCAATTTAGCAGGGCGCAACACGTGTCGTTTAGCTTTGACGTTTCTACACGCGCCGTGCAGCTAATTTTGTTTTCTCTGTGTAATTAATTACCCTTTCGACTGAAGATGAATATCTTTGGCAAATGGTTTCAGAATTCTTCGGCCAATAGCAAAAGCATCATCGACCAAGTAATCAAACGCTGTGGTAAGGATGCTTCTTCAGAAATGATAAAGCAGTTAGAGACCAGGTCCCTATATAAGGAAGTTGGACGGAAAACTCCTCCATTAGAAATGTGTCCATTTGTCCCAGTGTCACAATACAAAATTTTGTATTGCGCATTTCTTATTAAGATCTCGATATATATAAAATTCAGCAATTTTTGCCATTCTCTTTCATTTGAAGGAAATTGATAAAAAGCATTATAAACATGGGTTTATTTTCAACAATCTTGCTAATGGAAGTGTGCGGAATTCGAAAAATATACTGCATACGAGCGCTATCTTCACTTGACAAAAAGCGCAGTGTGACCATTAATCGACATGTTACCGATATCGCTGAATCATTGAACAAGGACCAACAAAGACCCAACTGAAAAATACTTTTGGTTCAATTGTATATAATAGAATGATTGCTAAATATTACAAACTGCTCAAAGTCTGCTGCTATCATTCGTAGAAAATTTTTGTTAAGAAAGAAATGTATAATTAATGTATAATCAAACTTGCCCCAAACTGTGTGAACAGTAACGCAAATTATTTGCAGAGGGGAAAAATTTGCTCAAATTTTTTTAGAGAAAATATTTGCTCATGAGGGAACACCAAATTTTTTGTTAAGCAGCGCACAATGTGTTCAAATTTTGTTTGCGTGTGTGACCTTAGCTTTGCAGCAGACTTGACAATGAATCACTGTGCACTGTGTTTGAGATAAAACGGGCTTACTTTTGATAAAAATACGCTGCATTTTGGTCCTTTTAGAACGAAAAAAAGACAAATTAAGCTTTCAAGCCTCTTTGTATGAACTGAACTAGAGGGATTCCAAATAAATGAAGCATACTCCAACTTGGAACGGACAAATGCAGAGTAAAGGCTCGTATAAGGATCCTTGAATTGGCTGGCATTGAGCTTGACAAAGCCAAACATTGAATAGGCTTTAGGGACTACAGCTGGGATACTTTAGTATAGGGTTTAACAATTAAAGTATTTACGGTAATTAACATATACCATGAGAACTTATGTTATTTGAATTGAACATTAGGAGGAAATGGGAAAATTATATTGTTCAATTACAAACCCACTTAGATCAATCAATCATATAGTCATGATCAAGGTATAATCTCATATAATGTCTATATAAATAATAACATGATTCAGGAAAGATTTTAATATTAATTCAAAATGAAGTATTATAACACTTATTATACTCAAAAGCTTAAATATTACAATTTTTGTTAAAAAATTAAGTACTATTAAAAATTTGTAATATATCTCTTGTCTTTTGTATAAAGATTAACTTTGTTAGACAATTTTCTACCACAGTGCCTAGGTTATAAATTATAAATACAAGGAAATTTGTCTAGACAGAACAAACGATACTAACAAACCACTACAAATGAATGCAATTAAAGTGTTTTTGAGGTGCCATTTAAGTGGGTGGAGTGGGAATCTTCCACTAGCAGCCACCCAACACCCACTGCAATGTAAGCAAAAGCAATCAACGCTGCAGCTACGGTTGCCGCTTTTTTTTTGAAGAGTCAACAACCTTAGGCAAAATAATTTTTCAATTTGCGCTTCATATTTCCCCCCGCTCCCCCTTGAAGCGAAGAAAATTTCTAACGAAGTCAATTTGTCATCCGCAGATGTTAATGGCCTTTTGGCTAAGGGCTGTGGCTGTGGCTAACAAGCCAAGTGGTTTGGCTAGAGGGCATTTGGCCAGAGTTTGAAATTAACTTTTAACAATTTGATCAAACAATGTGGATGTAGATTAATTTCATGGTAATTAATGAGGCGAAGTTGCAAACTAGAAGAGCGGGTGCTAAATAGAAGAATCATTTGCCAGACACGTGTGGGCCAAACCTGAAGAGGTATGAAAACAAAAACCACAAAAACTCAAAACAAGCTGCTTTATGCACGTGCGAGTAGTTTCCCCCTTTTTGATTAATGAGAATCTCTACAACATATAAAAGGGGCAGGTAGACGTCTCAAAGGATCTGGAGTGTGGCGTCCCAGAGCTGAGGGAAAACATTTTATGAATTTTTAATGGCGCTCAAGAGAGGAAACAGAAGACCCTTTCTTATCGCTTTAATGGCGCAACAGGATTCCTTTTTCCTTATTTTATTGCTTTCAAGATAAGCAAAGATTTGTTTAGAAAAAGATAACGTTGACTCGTTGAAATTTAGTCAAGTGTCAATAGTTCGCTGATGGATTTACCAATGGGAAAGTGTACAACATTTACAACATTTTTTGGTGTTTCGACCCTGAACTCTAAGAAGAAGTTTTTGGTTGTTTATCATTTGCCTTTGCCTTTGAAAGTGTTGAAAATGTTGTTTACATTCGAGTGAAAGCAGACAGATAAATACAACACAAACATACACAATTACAATTACATAAGAAAATCTTCAAAAAAAAAGAGAAAAATTGTGGCACATTGTCGGCCTTTGTCTTTTGAAAAGCTGGCAAAACAATGAAAGAAGCAAAAGAGTGGGAGTGCTCCATCTAATAAATCTTTTTTACGAATGCAAATGTTGCCTCAGTTTTTCCCCCAACTGTCAGTTTTTGTTTTCTTCGCTTGATTCCTCCCGGAAGTCATTTGGTAGGCGTTTTTTTCTTCTTTTTTTTTTTTTGGAGCAGCTGCAGATTTTGCTCTTTCCTTTAGTTAATTGCCGCTGGCTATTAATTTATTATTGAATTATTGTTTAGAGCAGCAGGCTTTAAAGTCCAAAGATTTTGTTTTTCTTTTGTTTGTGACTATTTTTGGGTATGTGGTATTTGTTTTGGGGGGGCTGGTCCCAAGTGAAATATGTCTCAATGACATTTTGGAGAATTAGAAGAATTATGTTTATGAAATGTTCAAAAGGATTTGTGGGTCGTGGCGCATTTGTGATTGATGTAATCGAAATGTTTGCCAGAAGGGTGAACGACACGAGCCATTAGAACAGACGGCCATGATGATGATGATGATGATGATAATGTGTGGGGATTAGTGTTAAGGCATCGTGAAAATCAATTAATCTTGTATGCTGTGTCTCAAAATCTGGGGTAACCTTTCAAGCAAACATTAAAGAGAATCAAAAAATAAAGTAAGTAATCTTGTTGGTGGATGTTGAAGGCGTGTAGACTGATAAATGATGATCATATGTACCAAAGCTTGGATATTACAATTGAAAACTCATCAAAGAATCTTAAGATATTCAAGTTTTATTATTAAAAAATAGAGGAAATCTAACATCGGCTCCACCGAAGTTTATATACCCTTGCAGCTTGATGTCGCCATTACTTTGAGCATTTGCTTGCCAGTTTGTTATATTCATCTGATTTTGACCAAACTCCCCAAAATTGTGTGGAAACTGATAATATCCACAACTGGAAGGTATAAAAACGCTACCATGAAAAACAAAAAAGTTTTTCTAACTAGAACTTCTTTTTCAACCGATAGTTCCTATGGCAGCTATATGCTATAGTCATCCGATTTGGATCAAATTTAGCAAAATTGTGTGGTAGCATATAATAATGATTAGTAACAAGTTTGGTAGCGATAGCACTGAAAACAAAAAAGTTTTTCCTACTAAGACTTTTTTTCAGACATATCTTTTGTATGGCAGCTATACTATATAGTTGGCCGATTTTCATAAAACTTGGTAAAATTATGTGAAAGCATAGAAAACTTAGAAATACGAAGTTTTGGCACGTTTGCGTTGAAGACAAAAAAGTTTTTCTCACCAAAACTACTTTTTCGACCGATAGTTCCTATGGCAGCTATATGATATAGTCATCCGATCCGGCCGATTCCGACAAATGTGCAGCGTATATGTACCAAGAGGCTTCGTGCAAAGTTTGGTTAAGATAGCCTTAAAACTGACGGAAGAGATAGCTTAGAAACAGACGGACGGACATGACTATATCAACTCAAGAATCTATATACTTTGTGTGATCGGAGATGCTTCCTTCTATGCGTTACAAACATTTGGACAATTTTAATATACCCTCTACAAGGGTATAAAAAGCAAACATGCTTTTTCTAATGATCATGATCATCACTGCTTCTGAGGTGTTGTACTGTGTGGATTTACTATACACAGAGAAAACAAAATTGGCTGCACGGCGCGTGTAGAAACGTCAAAGCTAAACGAAACATGTTGCGCCCTGCTAAATTGCACACGCAAAATGTAGAATTCAGAAAGCTACACGCCACGTGCAGAAAAGCTACACGTAACGTGTAGGATTTCCATATCTAAACGCCTCGTGTAGAAAAGCTAAATACTGCGTGAGCAAAAGCAAAGGCTACACGAAATTAGAAAATAAGAAATTTAAGTTTCCAAATAACTTCTACATTTTTCATGCAGCAATCTGAATACCACACGAACGTGTAGTCTACACGCGACGTGTAGAAAAGCTACACAAACGTTATGGGTTAAAAATCCCGCCCAAGACGTGTAGAAATCCCACATTTTCGTGTAGCTTTTGCATATTTTTTTTCTCTGTGTAGCACAAGCTGTATTCTAACTGTCTGATATCTCTTATGAGAACACAGAACATCAATACCTAGAAGCGACATCTCATACAAATCATTTTATATGGCGGGTTCTGCTGGAGTAACCCGCTTTTCGCAACAAAAACAGTAATAAACTGTGTTCCAGCATTCGAGCCGACGCATAATGATGAGGGCACGAGCAGATACGAAGCAGAGCACATTCTAACCTTTTTTTTCCATAACTTGAGTATCGCTCATCCGATCTTTACTATTCCTTCAGCAAATCGATAAATAATTTTGATTACTATTCTATTAATTACTATTTCTAGAAGGTAAGAAACATCTATCTACATCTAAAAATTGAAAATAAGCTTGATCTGCCTGCAAGTATAAGAAGTATATGTCCCATATATGTCAAACCTCTATCTCTTACTAACTCTCAGATTGGTAATGACCATATAGAAATGTAGCTACTTGCTTTAAGAACTGAGGGGATAGGCTTGAAGACGCCTTGTCTTTTTGAGTTTAAATCCTTAAATAAGGCTTACTCTGTATCTTGTTTTCTTAGTTAATTAACTTTTGCGTTATTTAAAATTTACAATTTTTTTTTTTGTACAGTTCCGATTCTCATTCTGTATGATCCAGATCTCTAAGACCTAAATCTAAAATTTTCAAATCATCAGCCAAAGTCCAAAGAGATATTAAGGCATACGATAATAAAACAACAATTTTCAGCTCCGTTTATGAATTATGCATTTAGAGTTAACAGTTTAAAAAATAGTCGGAATTCCAGGTTCCAACCGGTTCGGCTCATAACCAGTTTGCAGCCCTATTGAAAATTTACTGAGGACGACACGATAAATTTTTCCGCATAAAATCCGTTTACTTCAAAATTTTGAGTCATAAGTTCAGTACGCTTTTTTATGGCTAAAGTCATGAAGTCCTATATCCTGTCATATAAAATCTGATTCCAGTACTGAGAAGAACCAAAGTGTTGAGAAATTTGAGCGAATAAAAAACTAAAATAAATAAACTCGGAAAGAGTTTTTGTCCTACACTCACAAAAAATGACCGGCAGAGTTCTAGATCAGAGATGGGCGCGTCGCGACGTTCCAATGCACACGAGGCAGAGCGTGTGCCTAGGACCTCTGCCGCGGCCGTCTGCACAAAATCACACGTACGCTATAAGCATTGAAAGCTATTTATAGAACACGAATGCGGCGCACGCAAATTGTGCTTGTATGCGTGTGAAAAGTGTGACGATATGTGTGCATGCCCATCTCTGTTCTAGATCGATCGGGATAGAATTTATATCGTTTTGTACTTAATATTTCAAGTATTTCTTGTTCTTGGACGTACTTAAATTAAGTACGAAACATTCTAAATTTGAAAAACGACTGATATTATTAAAATGAGAACAAACGTTCTTGAATCAAGAACTTTTCGTACTTTCATTTAGCGAACAATTTAAAGAAAGCATCGTTCTTAGTTCAAGTACAAACTTTTTTGGATTGAGGACAAAATGAACTTACAATGCAAGCTCAAACAAAGCAAAACTGTGCTACGGAAAATGTGAATTATTTTTTAAGTCGAATCTGTTCTTAAAATTCCCTCCCGGTTCTAACACTTTGGTTATGGAGTGAGGGTAGATTTCTGACCTACAGTATAAACATCTTAGTAAAAGTAAAATTGGCTCAAACAGCACCTCCAAAGGAGGGCCAGGGCCAAACTTCTCTCAATCTCTTGGCGTGTGTGCTTATAATTTTTCGCACAAGAGAAAGGGGGACCCCTACGGCAATAGTTAGAGAATTTTTGCTTTTTCATGGCTAGTTACTTCACAGCTGGCGCCAGTAGCTGGTGAAGGCGATCGGGTGTGTAAAAGCTTTTTTCTAAAGAAAGAAAAAACTTTTTCTATTAGATGGTCCGAGGCGGGATCGAACCCACAACCTCCCGCACCAGCCGCCACACATACGACTGGTACGCCACGACCGACCACGTATAAACATCATGGTCTTTGGTTAATCCATTTCCTTTGGATTTTGATATAATACAGAGACCCAGTGTCAAGAACAAATTGGGAAAAGCCTAGAATTTTATAGGCCTAAACCAAGAACATTTTGTACTTATTTAATGAAGCATTATTTTGTTTCAAGAATGATTTGGGGTTGACTTTAGAATTAATAGTACTTCAATAAAGAACATTTTGCAGTTATCTTGAGAGTAAATCGGGCTGTACTTAAGACCATATCAAACTATTAGTATAACCAAAGAGATTTTATAATAGTTCGAAATGTACTTAAAATATCCCGAAACGGTCTTAAAACAAGTATTTCGGGATTGAAAAAGTCATACTTGAAATAAGACTTAATACTTGAATCAAGTATTTTCGTACTTACTGTACTATTGAAACCTATTGTACTTGAATCAAGTACAAAGCTCTTGGTATTTATTTAGTTGTTCCAGTTTAAAATTTCAGGTGGCTTTTGAATTAATTAAAACATTCTCTAAGCATCATTTCCCAGCTGTTTTAAACATGGCCCTGCCAACTCGGTTTTTAATAACAGCTGATCAATTCTCGAAGGGGGTCAGAGAACTTTTTTGTTGAACTATATAAACCAGAACAATATGGCACTCTTAGCAATAGAAAGCCCAAGTGTCAGTTGACAAAGCTTCTGGCTCCAAGAATGTAATCAGTATCTGTGTACACCAATCTTTAAACAAAAACCAATTGACACACTTTGGGTAAATAATAATATGTATAATTTATAGCTTTAATATGGGCCGGAAAAAATTTTTCAGGCTTGTTTCTATTTTCGATTTGTATGAAATTCTGTGGAGTCGAAATAAGTGAGCGTGTCGTTTCTAAGAGTCGATACATTCTTAAAGTTTCCATTAAAATTAAAATGACTTAATATACCAAATTGGTTTCAAAAGACAGTTCAGGACTAGACTATCTCGAAATCACAAAAACTACGTGGAAGTCGAAAAATTAAGAAAAATTCTTATGGTTCGAATTGGTAAATGGGAATCCCTAGTAACCAATAATACACTTTTAAAAATTCAAAAAAAAATTTTTCTTATTGTGTGTATTTTGGGACACACTTTTTAATGAACAAACAAAATTTTGTTTTATCAAAATTAAAATTTTAATCAAATTTGTTTATTTTTTTAAATTTTCTTACTTGTTTTTTTTCTTCTAAATTTTCACACTATGAAAATGCTGTTGAAATATGGCAAATAGAAATATTCCTTGAGTGCAAAAGCGAGTAGCATGTATCCAATAGTCCTGCAGGACACTTAGGTGTGTATAACAGGCACAGAATTTTTGTTTGTTGTTGTTGTTTTTGTATATATATATATTTAACACACACTCAGTGAGAAAACCAAATTCACCAAATTTTTCACCATCAAATTTGTTTATTTTTTTGATTCACTTATTGGTCGGTCATTCGGACGATCTCTCTCCTGGCAATAGGAAATTGTATAAAAGTTTGCCGGCTGCAGTTCTTTTGTTTTTTTTTTTTCTGTTTTGATTTTGTCGCGTTTTGGCATTAACCGAAAAAAGCGTGCGGCGTCTAGCAGAGCGTGGCTCAAACTGGCGGCCCATCAAACAAGAGGCAGACGCCAGCCAACAATGGAAGACCAACCAAGTGAGCTGGAAAGTGGTTCTCGCTTGCGCGCGTTCTCTCTTTCTCTCTACTACTGCTCTCAACTGGAAGGCCGGCATATGGCATATCATGAGATGTATAGGTATAGGGGTTGCCCCATGGTCGCAGCTGGAATTGGTTGCCTCTCTCTGGCTCTGTCGCTCCCTGCAGGGATTGATGCATTGCTGCCGATGTGCCGGAGGTTTTTTGTTTTTTTTTTTTTGTTTTGTACAGTAAATGCAAAATATTCTATTTGCGTCGAGAAGGAAACCGGCTGGTTTGGAATGGGGTAGAGGGTAAGGGGTAGGTAGTAAGTAGTAATAGTAGTAAGATTCACCTAAAATTTATATGGCAAGTGTTGAGCATATCGAGGCGCAATTTATGTCGGTTGAAACATCTGTCGTAGGGAAATCCAAGCATTGATGCGTCATTACAACAACCCTTTACCCCCTCCAATCCTTAACCCCATCCACCCTTGAGAAGCAAACGACTTTTGAAAATACTTATTACTTTCTATTGTTGTTGTTGTTGGTATGATAATTTTTCATGTCAGCTTTTCTTTTGCATGAAAATTCCAAAGCGTAAAAATTGCTTAAGCTGGATTTGTAAACTGGAAAATATTTTAAACGTTTGAAAGAAACTGCAAATCTAATTTTAGATAGTTTTAAGGAATCTCTGAGATCTAAAAGGATTAAATTAATGAAAGTTATGTTGTCATGGAAATAAGAAACAACAGATTGGCTTAAGCTCGTTGCGAATTGCAAAACAAGAAACAGTACTTTACCGTTCTAAAAGCAAGCTATGCCGACTTCCAATTGTTCCATTTCTAGAAAACTGAACCAAGTATATGCTTAAACAGCTGCATGTTTCCAAAATTTGTTGATCTGCACTGGAAAAAAAACGACGAGAAGATTTAAAGCATTCTCGCAGAACCGAACATGAACCCAAACCTGACCCCTACTCTTTAGAAGATGGTACTGTCTAAGAATATTTGAAAATATTTCTCGGCTTTTTATCTTTCGATAATGATATATCGTTTTTTAAACAAAAATATTGATATTTCGATATCGTCGATCATATTTCCAGCTTCCCTTTGTGGTTTTTTCCTATTATTATTATTATTTTATTTGAAAACTGCAAACCGGTTCTAAATTGAACCCCGCAGAACCAGTTCGGTTCGGATTTTCCAGTTCCTCGAATCGAATCTTCCAATTTCATAATCTCCAGAACCTGAGACTGATGCTTACGAAAAGAGTTTAATTCATTTTTTTTAGATTTTATATAAAACATTTCTAGATATTTTAGTCGTAAAAATATGATTGTATAGTATTGGATCGGTAGGTGCATCATCTACTGCAGATCCCATTTGTAGATCATGTCCAAACACGGGATATTAAGACATAGGGAAGGGAAATATATGGCATGAAATTCGTTGAAAATAAAGGGTGGTCCATTTAAAAATTGGAATTTAAAATGAAATTTTAATTTCAATTTCCTCGAAGAATCAATCACTTAACATTGCGCGGTAGCGCTCACCATTCACGGACACGGTGGCTCCTTCTTCATTTTCAAAGAAAACTGGACCAATGATGCCTCGAGACCAAAATCCGCACCTTACAGTGACACGTGGTGGGTGCATTGCCTTCTCGACGACGATATGCGGATTTTCTGTGCCCCAGATGCGACAATTTTGTTTATTAACATAACCACCGAGGTGGAAAAGTGCTTCATCCGAAAAGATGATTTTTCTGTCAAATTCACCATCTTCGGCCAAACGATCTTCCGCCCAATTTGCGAACTGTAGACGATTCGGATGGTCAATTGGCTTTAGCTGCTGCACCAATTGAACTTTGTATGGCTTCATGGCAAGGTCTTTATGCAAAATTCGCATCAAAGAAGTGCGCGAAATGTCCAATTGTTGAGATCGAAGGCGAGTTGACGTCGATGGTTGTTCACGCACACCTTCAGCAACCGCAGCAACGTTTTCGGTCGTGTCCACCGGACGAGTACGTACACGGGTTGGTTTATCCACCAATATTCCAGTTTCACGAACTCGCTTTACGAATTGATCCGCAAATTGAGTTTTCGGAACATTTTTGTTGTTTAATGTTTTTTTTTTTTCAAATTTCGCACAGTTTGAGTCAAGGATTCACCACTTTGAAAATATGTTTTTAATGTTTCCCAACTTTCTTCAAGCGAATAGCGACCCATTTCGTAAATGTCAAGCTTTTACTAAATATTAGTCGCTTTCCGAATGACATTTGACGTTTTTAAAGTCAAATTATGAATAGTTCTAAATCCAAACACTAGATGGACCACCCTGTAGAAGGTTCGCAGACTTGTTAAATTTATGATCCGATCTACTTTTATTCTTCTGTTTTGCTTTTCTTTCGTTTCACCTACGATTCCCGAAGTAGTAGTAGTAGTCTTCATATTTTAGTATTGAATGCTCTATTACAACACATTGCTTGATATTTAATATTATTCAACTAAAAATAAAGCGTACGAGTTTCCATCGACTTGGTTTTGAACCGTCTGTCGATCACTTTACACTTATCTAGTGCTACTTCGGTTAATACACCTGGCTGCCCGGGTCGTCCCCAGCAGTGTTGCCAACTTTTGCCGAGAAAAAAAGTCCGTTTTCGGCGGAACGGAGAGGACAAAAAAGCTGTATTTTTCGATAAAAAAGCTGGAAAAAAGCGTTTGGCTTTTCTGATTATTTATGCAATTATATATTTAAAGCATCCTCAGAGTGATGAAGTTCCTCATCCTCATCCTTGACGTAGGCCTCAGTCGTGCCTATTAGCTTTAAGTTACTAGAAAGGACCTTATAATCGACGTACCATTTCACATGTCTACGTAACCCGTATCTGTAGCTACACATATAATATTTTTAATGTAATATTCTAATTTAAGTTTCACTAATATCCAATATCTTATACATAATATTGAGTTGAGACTGCTCACCTTCATTAGATTGCTGAGTTTTGATTTATTGGAAAATTAACAGGACTGAAGACACGCTCAACTTTAGCTTTGGACCATCACAAGAACTACATCTGAAAAAATTTTTGATTACGTTCAGAGCTTGGGAGCGATTACTTTACTCCAAAACTTTAGTTTCATCGTTGTTCTCCTATTTTACTAAATGTATATCATTATATTGACCCTCAATTTTCCAATATCTTCTACGAAAAATACTTCCTAATTGGTAACAATGCTTGGTTTTTTTTGGTCGTAGAATGTTGTCTGCCGAAAATATGTCAATTTGTTGAAGAGTGCTAAGATTGTCAGGAACGTCTGCTCTCCTGTCAAAATTTTTGTATGAGATTTTTTCTTTACTTCTCTTTAGTGCTTGTTACTTCACAACAGCGTATACAATGAATTTTGTGAAAATCCCAAAAGTAGATCAGTGCCTGAGCTTCAGTTGCTTTATAAGTTTAACTTAGAAATTTGTGCGCAGCAGTGTCGAATAGATTCCTCGAATTAGCTATCCATATGAAGCATAAATCTTTGAAAACAAATTTCTCGAAATCCTCTACTTGTATTATAAAGTAACTCCTTCTGGAGGTACTTTAACCAATTGCACGATTGAACTGCATTTTTTATATTGCGTTCCTAATGACTCTGTTCACATTTGCTGAATTTTCCAGATTTTTATCTTAAGCCCTTAAAATCTAAGATAAAATTGTTGTCGCTGTGTGTTGCAAGTACAAAAGTACCCATAAAACGCGAACCGAGGCTTTATTCGTAAAAATGGGTATGAGGTGATGCTTACACTGGGTTATACTGGGTTTTTAAAAAAAGTTGGATTTTGTCGAACTGTGTTATATTAATATTAGTATCTGATGAAATAATCAAATTTTTTGTAAGTTGAAGTTTAGTGCAATTTACATTGTCATATTGTGCATTTGCAATAACTGCAGTAAACTCAAGAAGAATCAAATTCATTTTTGCGGAGCCAAGCCTTAAACTCCGTATTTTGCAGCCAGACTTTACGACTTTTTTGTTTGAAAACTTTTATTATTTTTGTCAAACGATCTTGGCTAGCACTTTGAGATAACTGTTTCCTGAACGTTAGAAGTGGCAATTAGGGTCGATAAATGACTGAGAGAGGTGACAAACTATCGATTTGCTTATAAGTTTTGCAATTGACTCGAAAAAAAAAGTAAAGCTGAAAACAGTGGAAATCATTTTTAAAAAAGCCAGAAATCCCGCTTCCTGGTGTGTCTAAATTCTTCACGCAATATGGTTTTAAAAAAAGGTAGAAATGACGGGAAAAAACTGATTAGGCTACACTGGTCCCCAGATGCCAGATCGTTCGCCTTTTTATTTATTTATTTATTTAGAGTCGACAAACAAATGCTGTCAACAAAAGTATAAATACGTTAGTGTGGAATAGTGGTTTGGTGATACAATTTATTACTATTCATATTGTATATAATCCTTTTTGCCGTCAGCTGATATTGAAATTGAATCTTTTACCTAATTGTATCTGTCTCCTATAGTTTAGTGCATGTTCTATATAGTTTGCGATTCGATCCATTTAAAATGTTTATAGTTTCCCGATGCTATCTTTTTAGGTGTAGCTTTCTGATTTCCTTTTAAAACTGGGCATATGGCAACAAAATGCAAAGTGTCTTCAGGTGTCCTTAAAATACAGAGGTTACATTCGCTAATAGGGTATGGCACGGCGTTTAAAGGCAACATTTTTGTTCGTGCTTTGCATATTAACGATATCTGGTTGTAGCTTAGAGTTTTATACATTGCTCTCGTAGAGCTTTCTTCTTCAAACTTCCTGATAGCTGCGCGATTGATTTCATCTAGAAATTTCATATGCGATAAGTCGCAAGTGCTTGAATCTGATATATCCAGAACTATTCCATGTTCGTTTGCCAGGCACTGTCATTTTTCAAAAAACTGACTTGTACCGCTTTGCAGATGTTTTGCAATTATTTTTGGTAACCTGCTATTCGGCATCCTCATTATTTTTCTTATATATGAAAAAAACGGCTGCAGTGCTTCGGTGTGTAACAGCGACAATTCGGTTTTAAGGTGAATTGCGTAGTAAGGTGTACTCCTGGGCAACTGAAAGATTTTCCTTATGAAGTGATGCTGTAGTTTCTCTGTTTCCTCAAATTCGTGTGTCCCCAAATTTGCAACGCAAACAGCATTATTGTGCTCACAGTGGCCTAATAGCTTGTATTTTACACATTTTGTCTGCCAAAGCAATTCCAAGTGCAATTTAGGGCGATTTTTGAATCAGATATTTAAATTTCCCGAAGTATAAAAGGGAATTCTTTGAAATTCACGTCTGTTCTTCTAAATCTGTTTTTTTTTGTAAATAAGAATAGAAGAAAACAAAAGTTTGTTTCTGTTGCTTTTTCTATATATTTTAATTTTATTTTTCGCCCCTGTTTTGCCAAAAGGAAACCTTCCTCTTCTGTTGAATTTTCGTTTCTCTGTATACTTCAATGATTTTATCTATTATATTTACTCTACCTTTCCCTTTATTTCAGTATTTTCCAATTTTTGTGCTTTTATGCTCGTTCTTGTTCCTTTCTACTTTGTGGTTTTTTTCAGCATATATTGCAATTTATATTTGGGATTTGGTGTGTGATAAGGAACCTAGCGAACAGAAATCGATGTAAGAATTTTCCAGGTATGGACTGATAGAAAATGATATATATTTCAATTCAGCACGTGCCAGGAATACTTATTTAGCAAACTCAATTGAGCCTTTTCCTCCTACTCCCGGAGTCTCCTGGCCCACATGTCAACAACTTTCACGCCTAAACTCACCGACTCATAGGGGTTTCCCTATTCAATTAAACATTGTAGACAGTTTGGAGCTACTGAAGCATTTCATTAGAAAATTGTAAGTGACAGCTGGAGTTTTTTTTTTTTCTCATTTTCTACTATTTTGTATTTTGTTGAATAGACCGCTATGTGGAACAAATGTTGCAGTAGTATCATATTACGTAGCTCTTGACGTATGCCTGTCACGTAGCGGGAGGGATCATCGTCAAAATTATCATCAAATTGCGATCCAGGAAACCCGCAAAATGCCCTTCTTCAATTGAGGGGTGCGTCAAGCGGAAAGGAAACAAGGAAGTTGCAGTGGAACACATGTTCTCACATGGCGGCTGTGTAGGTTGTTGGTTTGGAATAATTAACAAGTTCTTGTTTAATTTAAATTTGGATCAGTTTTGGCGTGGGTCACACAGGAAATGGGTATGAATTAAAAGTGAAACCTTTAAGAAGAGAATAAGTAATTCAATCATTTTAGCCGCTTAATGTTTGAGCTCAATTATATGGCTTTTATGTGCGAGGGGGTTGGTTTACAACAAATAGTTAAAGTGAAATGCAGTGAAATTTATGGCAAACTTTTTGAGGTTTGTGGCAACCACAAAAGTTACTCGAAACACTGAAGGGCGAGGCCTGGTGCCAAACAAACAGCAGGAGTAAAAGAGTTGGGGGGGGGGCCTTTTAATGGAGTCGCTCTTGGTGTGTCATGTCGCTGCCTGGGCAGATAAAACATGAGACGTTTTTAAGTGTTCCTTGGAGTTGAGGTTAAACACCTTCTACGAGGAGAGGCGACTGCATGACAAAGTACTGAGTGGGTGGTAGGTTGGCCAAAGGGTTTGGTCACCATTAAAGGTAAGGATTATATGGTGGGATGGTCCCAGCCTAAGTCAGAATGCACAAGTACGAGGGCAGATTGATAAGTCATGGTCCAAATTTCAAAATTTTGTGTAAGCTTAGTCCCTAAGTTTGTGGTTTGACAGCCACTTAAGTTGGAAAGACTCGTGAATTTCAACAAAAATAGACAAAAAGTAAAGTGAAATGAAGATGCGCGAGGGAGATGAATAAGTCAGGGACTTTAAATGCAAGCATAATTTAAATTTTATGCAAGCTTAGTCCCTTAGTTAGTGTTAGATAGCCTCTTAACTTGAACAACCTCGTGAATTTCAACAAAAATGGAAAAAAGTGAAGTGAAATGAAGAAATACGAGGGAAGATTGATAAGTCAAGGACTTTAAATGCAAGCAGAATTCAAATTTTTAGCAAGCTTAGTCCCTAAGTTAGTGTTTGATCGCCACTTAACTTGGACAACCTCGTGAATTTCAACAAAAGTAGATAAAAGCGAAGTAAAGTGAAGAAGTACGAGGACAGATTTATAAGATAGAGACTCTAAATGCAAGCAGAATTCAAATTTTAAGCAAGCTTAGTTTCTAAGTTAGTGTTTGACAGCCACTTAACTTAGAAAATCTCGTGAATTTCAACAAAAGTAGATAAAAGCGAAGTAAAGTAAAGAAGTACGTGGGAAGATAGATAAATTAGGGACTTAAAATACAACCAAATTTCAAACTTCAAGGCAGCTTTGTCATTTAGTTTCTGTTTGACAGTTACTAAATTAAGACAAGCTCGTGAATTTCGACAAAAATGAACAAAAACAAGTGAGAAAGTCGTTCAAGCCCGACTATAACATACTCTGTACCAGTTCATTTGCTCCCGATTATAATATAATACATCCAAACAGGGAATCAAACCGGAAACGGAACCGTATACCGAAAAGAACCGATTAAAACTCAGAACCGGAACTTGTACCGGAACCGATATTTTGAATTTTTAGTATACCGGTATTCAAGAACCGATATATTTAGAACCGAAAAGACCGAAAATAACCTAAACAGTGTACCGGTACAGTTTCGGTTCTGAGTAATTTTTTATTTTTTTTAACTTCCGTAGTTGCCGCACGGAATTTTGTCATCGCTATATTCAGAGCTGCTACCTGCGCCAGAGAATGTCATCTCTATATTCAGAGCTGCTGACTGCGCGTGAGAGAGAGACAAAAGATATTGTTTTTGTCTATGCATATCGGTTTCTGTGAGAAAGGCTGAAACAAAAACAGCAACAAAAATATGTATATGTATATTTGGAGCTCTTTCACTTAAGTTCCGTTTTTGCATGTTGGCTTTCTGCTAATTCTTCGGATGCTGTCCATTTTTTGTGCAAAACGAAAGAGCTCAGTGTACAGACGCCTTCGGTTAATCGTTGTAAAATTTTTATTCGTGTTTGTGTTACGAAACTGCAAAGAGTAATTAATTTATTTAAGAGTTGCAAGTCAATCTAAACGATCGCTTAAAACGCCAAGGCCAAAAACAAATGTGTATCGGAAGTATTTCGCCTTTGACATTGAAGAAAATGTAAGCAATTGCTTAATAAACGAGTGTGGACAAAAAATTAAGGTGAGTTTGATATTTAGGAATTTACTTTCTGAAATATATACATACATATACATATGTATGTACAATGTACAAAGATACTCAGTCTAATGGACATTCATATGTAAGCTTCGACACTTTTCTCTCATGCATATACACATACATACTTATTTCGTATGTAAGTGCTTAGAAAGTTAAATAGCCTGTCTTTATGTATGTATGTACAAGCTAATGTTTGCATGCCCCTGATGAAAAGAAGCGAAAACTATGTTTGAGTGTACATTGTACATATGAGTATATACCAGTTGCAAGGGAACTTATGTATGTATGTTCTTTCCTTTTTTATTTTTCCATAGGGCGATCATGGAACAAATTTAAAAAAGCACATTGCCTGATCTCACGCCAACTTGATAAAAAGACTTGACAATCAAGTCGATCTGCAAAACACAAATCAAGCACCGGAAAAGAAACTGCTGGTTCCAGGTCGAGGTGCATTGATGAATTGTTTAAGCCCAGCATTCGGACAGACTATTCGAGATGCGTGTGTTTCTCTGTGCACTGTTGATGGAAGGCCGTTTGCCCTGATGAACGACGTCGGATTCCGCCAAATTCGAAATCCAATTAGTAAAGGCCTGGGCTGTGCGAATTTTATTAGCTTTGGGGGTTGCCGGTTAACTTCTTTTTCGGCTCATAACTTGTGAATTGTTCTTCCGATCTTTATCATTCCTTCGATAAATAATTTCGATTACTAGATATCTCTAGAAGGTACGAACAATCTATCATCAAAACTTCAGCAATGGAGGCCCAATTTTCTTGAAAAAAGCTGTTGTGCGCATTCAAGAAATTGTGTAAAACACAGCAGCACTTAATAATTGCGTTATCCATGCCCTTCCCAAGGCGACGAAATCTTCCTTTAAGGTGCCCAAAACCATTTTCCACTACGCGTCTAGCTTTTGAGAGAAGATGATTGAATACCTTTTACTCCTCCGGTGCTTCTGTGGAAAATGGGTAGGGCTTCATCAAAGTTTGCGAGAATCTAAATGCCGAATCGCCAATGAGCATTACGGGGACTTGCGTGCTACCTATGCATCATGCGTTGGCTTGAAATAATACATGGGTTTCATCTATTGCCCGCTTCAGCTGCCAGCCAGGAGCGCCAACATTAATGTAAAGAAATTGGTATCGATGGTTTACTAAAGCAAAAAGTACTACGGAGTACCACCCTTTATAGTTATAAAGGTCCGTGGAGTCTTGCTTTGGTGGCATCACTTCAATGTGGCAGCCGTCGATCGCACCAAAACATTGAGGAAATCCCAGTTGCTCAAACCCTTTCACGCATTCTTCCACTTTGTCCTGAGTGAGAATATCTGATCCAAGATATTCTGGTGCAAGTGTTATCCATGTTTCCACGCAAAATTCATTTAAAATGTTGCATACACTTGCCTTGGACACACCAAACATTGGGCTCAAGATGTATAGCGCTATTGCAACTCTTTACTCTAATGCAGAGATGGGCGCGTCGCGAAGTTCCTATGCACACGAGGCAGCGCGCTGCCTCGTGTGCATAGGAGCTCTGCCGCGGCCGACTGCACAAAATCACACGTACGCTATAAGCATTGAAAGCTATTTATAGAACACGAATGGGGCGCACGCAAATTGTGCTTGTATGCGTGTGAAAAGTGTGTCGATATGTGTGCATGCCCATCTCTGCTCTAATGGAATGGCTTGGCGACAATTTGTATCTTTCCGTGTGAGCTGGGCCAATTTGCTGACCAGTTCGTTAAACAAGTTTTTTTGCCATTTTCAAAAATTCTTTAAATTGGGCAGGAGTTGCCTTGGGCACGTCAGCCTCCCAAAAGCAACCGAAACGACCCTTCCAATAAAATATGCAATATATTAGTTAATAATTCAAACAAGCGGTAAATGTTGTTACATACATCCACAAAGCTCTTGGAATTGGCTCTGATTTCATGGCATTTAAAACTGTTTCCATTCCCTTCAAATGGCGATTAAGCAGATTTTCCAAAAGCATTTCATCCTCACTAGCCACATTTTCACTTATATCCACGACCATCTGCATCTCCGTAATCACGTAAAGAATGTTTTTTTTCCATTTTGTAGGCAAAACTTCCAAATTTAACACCAAAATTCAAATTAAATTAAAAGTAAACAAAAAACAGCTGATTGACGTTTGGGACTATTTGCGACTGTTCGCTCAATGTAAACACCTAAAAGGTCGTAGCCCCAAAAAAAGTCGTACGACCGCAGTGTAAATTCGGTATAAGAGGCTCTAGAATTAAACATTCTCGTGAATTTGGATGAAAATTGAAAAGTTAAGTAAGTTAAAGTAGTTCGAAGGCAAATAGATAAGTCAGGGATTTTAAATGCAATTAAATTTCACATTTTGAACAAGATTTATTATTAAGTTGGTGTTTGCCAGCCACTAAAACCTACAACCTCGTGAACTCGGACCAAAATTGATAAAAGTGTATATCGGACTCTAGTCAAGACTTATGTTTGAAGATAAAAACCATCACCGAAACTAAAATTTTTGTTTATGTCATGATACTTGATTTTATTTGCGAATTAAACTCTAAAATAAGCTCAGAATGTGATTGTTTTTGAATATTAATCATAGAACTTTTAGCAGGCTTGTTTTTATTCATAACTTTTACAACAACAAGACACACACACACCACAAAGAAGGCTGTTTGACTATATAGCTATTTCGTGAATCAACACAATTCAATCATCAGCAGTCTTTGAAGCAGTCAGCAGGTTAGCAGAAGCTACCTCATGCCAGCATTGCTATAATCGCTTGGGAATCCTTAAGGCAGTCTCATAGCTAAATCCCACATCAGCAACAAACGCTAAGACGCAGAAGCTCAGTATAGGTCCTTTTGTTGTTAGTGGGGGAAATTCTCCGAATGGTAAAACAGAATCGGTCACGAGTTTAATTCATGCCCTTCTAAAGATTAATGAGCCCTCAAAGCAGGGCACTTCTGACTTGGAAATCCTTTATACTGAATTCTTTGAAAGGAATAGCAAAATAATATTTTCTTTTCAACATTTCATCGATTTCTCCAACAACCCTCTTCTATCTTTAGCTGGCAAAACTTCAATTATGATTGCCACATTGATCCTTACGTATCTTTTAGATACAAATGTATCTCTTTCAACGTTCAAAGTTCATTGGCACACGCTACGTTTATCTTTCTCCTGCTTCATTTCAACTGTCTACTCAACTTCAATCTGTTGGATAGATTTCTTTTCTCTTTTTGTTTTTGTTCCCCATCTCTTGTGACTTGGGTCATTTGTCCAGCTGCTTGAAGTTTTTGTCTTAATTTGATTTGGTGCTGCATCATCTTCATTAGACAGATAAACCAATTGCCGCTTTGATAGCCATTAAATTGGAAATTGATGCAACTTAAATTTTTAACTTAGCAATACTTTGCCCATTGTTGCTTTGCCCCGCTTGGCATGTTAAGCGGATGATTGTCGTTGGTTGGGAAAAAAAATAAAGCAAAAAAAACTTTGAAGGGCTTCCCTGGGAAATCAATAATTTGGCAGTAAGTCAAAAGTTGTTACTGTACCCAATACAATAAGAAGTACTTTATGTATGGTACACACACATCTCATCTTGTTAATCCAATCGTTTGCTTTCTTCTTGTATGCCTAATGAATCATGAATGGGAACCTCGCGAGGCATTGTGCCTCAATTATGTCGCATTTGAAGAGCATCTTTGAGATACAATTTACGCAAAATTGTAGGAAGTTAATATTAATAATATGGAGGCCCTGCAGTCGAATCTTCCATCCGCCCACACGATGTGGCATGAACTGTAACTGTGTGTGTGTGTGTGTGTGTGTGTGTTCGCGCTTTGCTGCCTTTTTATGAGGGGCAGCTGTTTGGTGGTGTCTCCTTTGGACTCGGATGCAAACTTCAAGTTGCGCTGCTTGCTGCATGTCAATGTCAGGGAACCACTATGGTCGCAGTAACTGCATCGCACTTTTTGGTACAGTGGTTCAAGATTGTTTCAACTGATCTTATTTTCTGACAGCACATTAATTTTAATAGAATAGTACACTAATATTGTAATTTTAATCAGGGGTCGGCAATGTGAGCAGAAAAATTGCCACTGGCAACTGAGAAATTATTCAAGTAGAGGCAGAGAATAAAAAGCTGTACAGAACTAACTCACGAATACAATTACAGATGCTGAAATTCTGCCGAATGAAGTTAATTCCTAATGACAATACTGAATTTACACCTAATTTTGTTCAATTGGTCGTGTGTAACCGAAAGTGTGAGCCTTGGATTCGGATGAAGTCAATGATAAGCAGAGGAAAATTCAAGAAAATTGGACTTAAGATAAGCAGAAACGTTGCTTTTTCTTATTTGTAGTACTTTTTTCTCATTTCAAGAAAAAACAAGTAAGAGCGCTTTAGTCGAACCGTCGGACAGACGGACATGGCTATTTCGACTCGGCTGTTGTTGCTGATGAAGAATATAAATACTTTATATCGTCGGAGAAGCTTTCTTCTGACTGTTACATACATTTGCACAACTTCATGATCCCCTTTTCCCATTTTAAATGGGAACAGGGTATAAAAAGTTCAAAGATCAATTCCCTCGAATATGCGAACTGGTTCGAACAGTGGTTCACACTAGTGTTGGGCAAAGGTTGTTCACTCCAGTGAACATGTTCACTTGTTCTCTTGAACTCATTCAAATGGCTCAGTTGTTCAATTGCTCAGTATTCAAATTTTCAGCTACTCGGCTGTTCAGTTGATAATTTGTTCAGCTGTACACTTACACGTCAACTAACCCCAAGGCATGGTGTCGATTAGCAATCATTCGAACCATTTGACAGTCTATTTGCTGGCTTTCCAAGCTTGTAATCCATTGTTGGCTTATAAGTGTGACTTGCTCGACTTTTTCCTCAAGGGCGGAGTTCTTGTTGTTTTTTTTCAGTCAAACAATTGGTTCCACTGCTGTCGGGTGCTTGCTTTTGAGGCTAGGAAGCTAAGATTGCTTTGTGAGTTGTAACTTAAAGTAACGCTGCAATCCAGTCGCCTTTTTTATCCATTTCGGTGACATTCTGATTAAAAACAAAGAAAGTGATTGACA
This sequence comes from Lordiphosa magnipectinata, assembly GCA_037044535.1. Lineage (NCBI taxonomy): Eukaryota > Metazoa > Arthropoda > Insecta > Diptera > Drosophilidae > Lordiphosa > Lordiphosa magnipectinata. Next base: position 742,641 of record JBAMBO010001377.1, read on the forward strand.
TACCAGAAGGTTGCTTAATACAGAGTTGGCTTACATTAACAACAAACAGAAAAGTAAAGCCAATAACAGCTGATCAGTCACCGAAATGAAGTGAACAGTCACTGATTAGGTCATACTGAACAATTCACTGTACTAGTTACTGAAGTAGTAACTGAACAGCTCACAGAACAACTTACAGAGCAAGAGAGACAGGACAACTCTCTGAGCAAAAGAGACTAAACAGCTCTTAGAACAACTCAAGAACAACTCAGAGCAAGACAGACTGAACAAATCACTGAACAAGATAGACTGAACAAGACTCACTGAACAAAAATGAACCAATGAAGACCCAGCATGAAATCGATACCGAAAGTCACCAATACAACTATACTTTTCTGAATTCACAAATACTATCACACATGGGTTTCAGTATAATTTACGTAGGTCTAACAAAACGCCTTACGGCTTGGCAAATTCTTCCTCATCTAGTTATTGTTGCAGTTAGGCCTAACGTATGCTATAACGATAGACGATAAACAGCTGTTTAGTTCTTAAGAACTTTCGCCGTTTCTCGCGTGGTCGTCGAAGTGAACGGTTAGTGATTTCAATACTTAGTGTCAGCAGAAAAACGAAACTTACAAGCTACATTAAAAAGTTATGAACAGTTAGATGACTTTGCAAGTTCCAAGAAGGATGAATTCCAGGAAAAAAAGTGAAAGTTCTGAGGCGGATAATGCTGATAGTGAACTTTCAGATCTTTGCTCCAATATTTCAAGCTCATCGTCGGTAGAACCTCCTAACATTAGACAGGATATTGAAAACGCGAGCATTAAATGAACTATTAATATTTAATAAAATATTCCCAGTTAAATATGATGCTGTTTTTTATTTATAACAGATCTCACATTTATTTAATCTCTATTCAAATTTTTTCGGCAAAGGCGATTTTCTTAAGGAAATAAAATCCACCGAGCTGTCTCACAACAGTCAAAAGTTGCACGATTTAAAAAATAAGAATAACTTGTAAAAATATATATGTAGATTAAAATTGTCACGAAATGTAAGAATAAGCAAATATGAAATAAAATGGCAAATTAATAGTTTTTAAATTTTACAGTATTTTTTAGTTCTTGTTAATGTATAAGTATTGTATAGGTTAGTACTGACTAATTTGCTTACCAGTTAGAGCTACCAGTTAAAGTCTTAATATAAATACTCAAACAAAAACAGTTATTAATACCAGTTAGCACATTGGTTATCTAACTAGTAGGATTAACCTCACACGTACGCTCACCGATAGGTCAATAATTGGTTAGAGTCTCCCCGACGCCCATTTGCGTTTGACCAGAAACATTCCGTATTTTAACGGTTAGCTATAACAGTTAACTGACAAGTATTTACCAGTTAGATTTCTTGCTGGGGAAGAACAGGTTCACTTGTTCAGTTTAGTAAACAACTCAATTTTGTTCACTCACTCATGAACAACCCAACACTAGTTCACACAGTTTCTTTTGGGGTTAACTGAACCGCGGTTTCGGTTAGGTTTAGTGGTTCACTTTTAAATTTTTATATATTGTAAGAAACCCCGTTTCAGTTTAACCAATTATTCTGCCGTGTTCTCATTTTCACATTCGCAAAATTTTGGCGATTTTGAGACCAAATTTGGTCCGAAACCCGGTTTGAGATGGCAAAACTTTTTCGAAAATCAATATCGAAGCATGGCTGATTATGATTTATAAAGTGAATTTGCGAACTTTTGCATACTTTCGAAAATGATTTCCTATAAAAAATTTGAATAGCTTTACTCCATTTTTTTCAAGGTTACTAGCGAGTTTTCGCCCCCGGCCAGCCACTGGCCAGCGGCGGGGGAGACAGACGCCTATTGTGTACATTTATTAGTTTAGCTCGGCGATCCAAGTCGTGAGACCTCCGAACCTTGAATAGCTTTACTCCTGCGGGCAAAAAACACGGGAAATTGGTTATAAATCAAAAAATCTTTATTTATTCTTGTAAATTTATTTCATTTATTCATCCTTCTCAAAATCGGCTCCCGACCCCCCCCCCCCCCCCCCCGGATGCAATACACTTGTGCCAGAGTTTTCTTCAATTTTCAAAACATGCTGCAAATTCCTCTTCCGGTGTAGCCTTCAATTCCTTCGTCGCTTCGGTTTCTATCTCTTCTATCGACTCAAAACGGTGTCCACGGAGCGGACTCTTGGGTTAAGCGAATAGCCAGAAGCGAATACGGTGGTTGCGAAACGATATAGGTCGAGTTTTTGGCGAAATGAGCAAAAATTACTGTTTCTGCTTTACCATGAAATTTAGCGTTTTTGGCACCAATCGATATCTCACTTTTCTGAGGCCCAAATGATCACTCTAAATGGTTTTCATTCTTCCGATATGCCAACAAAGTCAGTGAGGTCTCGGACTGTCAATCGATGGTTTTGGAGCACCAATGACGTGTGGCTCATCAGTTGATGCTGATAATCGTCTTGTCCGTGCCTCGTCTTTAACGCTTTCTCGACCCTCTATGAACATTTTCTCTTGTTTTCGATAGAGCTTGCTCACCGAAGGCCCTATGTAACATTTTCAACACAAATTTTAATGAAACTGCATTGTTGAATAGTTTTAGACATAATATAATATATAATGAAAAATTCACTTTTAGCTGTTTACAAAAGGACATGTATCTCAAACACTAATGAGTATTTTGAAGTGTAATTTTGCACAGATGTCAGTGACAGGGTTGGCAACTTAAAAATAAAAACATTTTTTGCTATACCAATAAATTTAAATTCAAATTTCCCGGTATTATTTGCTCACAGTAGTAAAATCCTTAAATAAGTGCTCGTTGCTAAAGCTAAGTAAACAGGGAATTACATGTTATAAAATGGTTGACATGCCATTCTTAAAAACTACATTAAACCTGCATCTAAGTCGTTTGCCTTGCAGAGGCTCCATTAGCGAAACTTAATTTAATCGAAATTCGAATAAAAAATATCTTAGGGAATCGATAAAAATTCCCAAATTTACAAATGAAGCGAATCGAACCGTCTTTCTTAGAGGTTAACGGTTTGGTTCATCATTTTCAAACGTACGCTGGTTCGGTTTGCCATTCGGCTTATCAGCTGAAATTAGAGTTTCGGTTACGGTTTTGTTCGGTTCGGTTCAGAACGGCATGCTACACATCTTCAACGACCCACCCATTATATTCTGAATGACAGCCCTTAATATAGAACTCGAACCGAGGATCTTTTGCACGATCTTTTGATCTTTCAATAAACACGAATTTAATATAAAACAATCTCAATATCGGAATCGAAGCTTTACCATGTAAAAATCATATTCAAAGCCGGCATATTACGACTTCGAGAAGGAAATAAAGCAAAAGTCAATTTGTTAAATAGCAAATAAATCCTAAAATTTTCCGCTGCTGCAGCCCCAGAGTACATATATTACAGTCGGTCTTGACAAATTTCTCATAGATCTAAGAATCCATGAACCAAACTTCAATAAGTAAAGGAACCGGTCGGAGGAACTTAGATTTTCCAACGGATTCGAACCCCCGGACCGAACCTTTCCAGAATTTCAGAACTTTTAGAACTTTTGCATTTTAAATACTTTAAGAAAGTTTCGTTCTTAATTTCTGAACTGATTTTTCGGGTCCAGCGGAACTTCAGCGTACCGCTTTCATTTCTAGTATCGATATTCAAAATTTGAAACTTCAGTTAAGTTAACATTTCAAAGGAGATTCAAACATAAAGGATATCATAGGGAACTTAGAATTGATTAAGAAGAAAGAAGGTTCTGCTCAGCATGGAACTTGATTCTTTAAATTGTCGAAAAAGTTCATGATACAGAAAAATAGCATAGGCGTGTCATATTATTACCTTGGTCCAAAAAGTTATGGGTTCCGCTTGTGTTTGGTCCTGTTTTATAGCAAAATCAATGCATTTTTGCGACAAGTCGTAACCTGCAGTCAACTTTACACACCAGACAGAAAGAAGTAAGCCAAGCAAAAGATCATTTTTTTTTAAAGTATCTTTTTTAAAGAAGACAAAAGGGAAAAACAAGAAAAAACCATTGCATTTCTATAATTTCATAATTTTCCTATACCCAATCCACTGTACTCATGTGCATACCCAAAACTTGCCTTTAAAATTTTCAGCGTTAATCTCTGGCGCTGCTTCAATTGAAGTTTCCAGCCTCCATCTTGCAGTTGGCTTCCCTGCCACTTGGTGGGTGTTTGTCGAGTGCAACACTTTTGAAGAAGTGCAACGACTGCAGCAGCGACAGCAGCAGCAGCAGCCACAAACATTGTCTTCAGCTTAATCTGCATTTTGCTTTTCTTTAGCTCCAGCTCCAGCTGCAGCGGATTGTCAATTATTAACCGTTGTCAAGTTGCTTTCGCACTTCCAAGTAAAAGAAAAAAACAGCAACAACAGCGCCAGCAGCACCATCATCAGCAGGCACAAGTTGCCTGGTTCTATTGTCTGTGATTATTTCCAGTCACTTGAGCTCAGGCAATGCATGGAGGAGCATGGATTGTTGTCAATTTTTAAGTAACTTTTAATGCTTGTTGTATTCGATGCATTTACCATGCATGCCTCTATTGTGTGAGTAGTGTGAGTGAGTGTGTCTTTTGTGCATTGTCGCCAGCCACTCGAAATGTGAAAGCGACCCCTTGGACCATCGGCAAGCATCATCCTCTCATCATCATCTTATATAGTATACATATACATATATACACAATTGAGGGCCTTTGGTTTTGATTGCACAGACATGCCCACACATTGACCCTTGGGGAGTTCAGTAGGGGAATAGAATTTAAATTATTGAACAGGGATTTGGTTTTGTTCACAACTAAAATGAATCGATGTCAAACTAAAATATTTAGAAATTGGTGGTAAATAGTTGTATATCTGCTTTAAAGTTTTACTGACACACAGATCCAACTGGCTACACAGCGGAAGTTATTTAAGCCGCAGAGCTTTAACAGTAACCGTAAGGCAAATAAATTTTTATATCCGCATCTGTTTTTAAATAAAATAAACATAAAATACAGGTAAATTTGATGTTTTGGAATTCAGATAGCGATAAAGGTTTGTATTTTTAAGTTGGCAACACTGTCACTGACATCTGTGCAAAATTACACGTCAAATTAATCATTAGTGTTTGAGATACGCGTCTTTTTGTAAAAAGCTTAAGGTGAATTTTCCGTTTTTTTTAATGTCTGAAACTATGCAACTAAGCAGTTTCATTGAATTTCTGCTGTCGAAACGTTAAAAATGTTGAAGAAGGCCTTCGGTGAGCAAGCTCTATCGAAAACAAGAGTTTATGATTGGTACAAAATGTTTAAAGAGGGTCGAGAAAGCGTTGATCTTGTTGGAATATCGGAAAGATCAGTGAAAACCATTTTGAGTGAACAATTTAGTCCTCAGAAAAGTGAAATCTTGATTGTTGCCAAAATGCACTCGTAATTCGAGATCATTTCGCCAAAAACTTGACCCATATCGTTTCGCAACCACTGTATTCGCCTGATTTTGCACCATGTGACTTCTGGCTATTCGCTAAACTCAACGCAGAAAAACAATAAGAAACAGATCTATTTGGTTAATTTGACATTTTGTCAAATATCATTTGTACCATAAATAATATCAATTTGTCAAATGATATTAGAAAAGGTTATAAAGATAGATATCTATTAATTATCGAAACTCTTACAAGAAGCAAGAGATATATAGAAAGTGCGGAAAAGGACAGAGACAAATAGTTTTGCACACCGAAATTTCAAGCAACGTAAAGAAATATATAAGTAGGCCCTCAGCCATGTGACCACATGCTTGGCCGATAGCGCAGTGCGGTAAGATGCCATGCCAATTTGTGACATGCAAGTGGTCCCGAGTTCGATCCCCAGTCAAGGCAGGGTCAAGAAATTATGAATTAGTTATTTTTTTGTTTCTATAAAACAATAAATAATAGTACTTAGCAGGGCTTAATACCGGAACCGGTACCGGAACCGTTAACCGAAATAAACCGTTTCAAATAAAGTACCGGAACCGGAACCGATACAAATTTTTTATTGAGAACCGAAAACCGTTCACAGTTAGTAATGGAACCGATAGCACCGGAACGAAACCGAAACGTTGGTACCGGTACAGTTTCGGTTTATTTTTCTTTTGCAGAGCGCATCGTAGATTTGGTCACGAGTTGGAGCTCTACATACATGACGCTAAGATATTTGCTGGCAGAAGACATCTTCAACATTTGCTCCAGTTTTGGGGCTGCAGATAATGACTTTCTCCTGCGCCGGAAAGTGTGGGACTCTGTTCGCGCAATTGTGAGCATACTAGAACCAGTGGAGGTGGCCAAAACTAAACTTCAACCGAAAATCTTGTTTTGGGTGATTTTTATTCCATTTGGATTCACTGGATCTCTAGCAAAACAGTTACTGGTTTCCATTAATTCTTTTCTCGCACTTAAGCGTGTTTGAAACTATGAAAACATTCTTAACTGGTGGTCAAAACCCTCCACAAAGTTCCCAGAATTGTATGAGATTTCAAAAGTCCTGCTTTCTGTTCCAGCTACGCAGGTTCTCTGGCGATAAATTTTTAATGAATCCGCTATGAAGTTGTATGGGCTCAACCACATTGAATGCAGTTATGTTACCGCGAGCAAATCACAAGAATGCTATATAAGTTACATAAGACGTGGACGTACCGGTACGTACCGGTATAGCGAAATAAAAATCCGGATACCGTATCGAAACCGAAAACCGAAATTAATTGAAAACCGAAATAGAACCTTTAACCGAAACATTCATTTCGGGACGTACCGGAACCGGTACCGGAACCGAAAATCATTTCGGGATTAAGCCCTGGTACTTAGCTAAAAAATGAATAGTGAAGTAGTAATATTGGACTTTACTACCGGCCATAATCAATTATTTTTTTTCTTGTGTAATAATGAAATTATAAAATATCAATTTGATCTTAAAAAATATTATTTTGACATGGTCGAAAATTTCACTTTGATATTTTCAGACAGGTCACTTTTAAGAGTCATATCGGCTTTTTATTGATATGAAAAAATATAATATTGAGACCCAGATGATATAATTTTTATTTCTGTGAAGAGACCGCTCCGTGGACATCGTTTTGAATCGAAAGAAGAGATAGAAACCGAATCAAAGGAATAGATATGCCGGAAACAGTATCGATATATCGAAATATTGATCTTTTTTTTTAAAAAGCTGATATATCATTATCGAATATATTTTGGTGATATTCTTCGTCGATATTTCTTTCGGCCACAAAAAGTGAGGTTTACAGAATGCATTCTTTTGGATATTAGTTTACTCCAAAGTACCTCATCCCAAAAATTTTGAGCTCTACGTACTGTTCATAAAAAAAAGGTTTCTATTCAAGTTACTCATCTTTCCTCAATCCAAAATTTCCAAAAAAAATCCAAAAAAATTTAAATTCATGAATGAGTTTTCACAATAAGTTTCCGAATGAAATAAAATGAACAATGTTACCGGCTCGAGGTCATGCTATGCTATGTTTCCACATAACTTTTAACTGGAAGAACCTCCTGGTTCTATCTTTAGTAGTATTTGCCCATCAACTGGAAATTTCAAATTGTAGCAGCTCATATACTACACCACGCCCAATTGGTCCCACCAAATACAGAGCATGACTTTGCCGCCAGGAATAGTATCAGAATATAGAAAGTAGTATAGAAAGTAGAAAGTATCATTTCGATATTTATATTTTGTTATAAAAACATAGATATTTTCAATAAAATGACACATTTTTACAATAAGCAGTATCATTTGACTATTTTTAAAAACTACACAAAAACTTTGCACACCATTTTGAACTTAAACACACAACACCACAAAGAAGACTGGTCCACTTGGTTTTGTCTTTTGCTGTCGGTTTATGCAAGTGCATAAGTATGCCGACTTGGAATTCACAAGCCGTCATTGCAATGCTGTCTGCTGAGTTGCAGTCGATGGGCAAATACTACTGAAGATAGAACAGAAATTTTCTTGAATCAAGTTTATAGAGAGTCAAAACAAAAGTATAGGTTCCCCACAAAACGCAGCTAGAAAGGGCTAATTTTTTGCAACTTTAAGCTCAAATTACTTAAAATCACGACGTGATGGACCATTTCTGAAAACATTTCGTGTTCAGCACAAGAAAATCATCTAGAATCACCATCAAAGCTTCAATATACTGGACCTTGTTGCCTAGGGTTATTTATAAAGTTCGTAAAAAGTGTCACCATAAGTGTTTAATTTCATTCAGAAACTTTTTGTGAAAACTTATTCATGAATTTATATCGATGGGATTGAGGAAAGATGATTAACTTGAATAGGAAACATATTTTTATGCATTATATGTAATTTGCAGCACACTAATAGCCAAAACAATGCACTCAGTAAACCTCACTTTTTGTGGCCGAAACCAACAAAAATATCAATCAAAAATATCACTTAGCCTCAGATAATTAGATAATGATATATCGTCTTTTTGAACAAAAATCAAGGTTGCTAACCGGTTCCATGAACCAGGCGCTCTACATTTTTGACTCCTCAAACCTGAACCGGACAACTTTATTAAAAAAATGAGGTTTGGTTCACCAACTTTATTAATTTATTCAACGATACATCCAGGGAAATATTGGAAATCTCTGGAAATTTTATTATAGACGATTGCATTTCTAACTAAGCGTGAATGAATTTTGATGTAACGTGTCAAGATAAAGTATGATGATGATGATAGATTATACGGAAAGAGACCGTTTGACCATATAATGAATCAACTTGGATTTAAACGGACGGTATAGATCACAATTACTACCAAGTAATTTATATTACGCTTGTTTATTACGCCGAGCAATTGTTCTAAAATCTTCAGCAAATTATTGTTGTAATTATTAATGTGCCCCGACAAACATTCTTTTACTATGAGTTATAGCTGTTCTAGATGTTCCAGAAACTCAGGTATCAGTTGAACGAGCATTTTCAACACTTAAGTTCTTTCTGATTTAAGAGCTAGTATAGATGAACAGCTCCTGGAAGATATAATGCTTAAACTAAGCAGTTCCTAAAATTTGTTAATGTCAGCTAATGGAGTTGATAATTACAATAACATAAGTATTGAATATTATGATTAAGTATATGAATAGAGAGGTATATTAATTTCATTATCAACGAATTTCAACGTATTTCAAGTCAAACTATTCTTATTTGTTCAAGCGAACCAAGGCTCGAACCAAAACCTCGGATTCAGGGGTTCCAGGAAACGGTCCGCGAACCGAACCTTGGACTTTACAATGCGTTCGAACCCCCGGACCGAACCTTCTGCAGAATTTTAGAGGTTTGCAGCCTTGACAAAAATACTGATATTTCGATATATCAATATTATATCTGGCATGCCTAGGTGAAACAATCACAGGGCAACTCTACCGATCTCAATTGATGCGTTTGATCCGAGCAAAGGCACTACAAGGTAATTTTGCAACATTACAACGCGCCATCACATTTTGCGTAGCAGGTCAAAACATACCTTGAAGTCCTACCCCACACGCCCTATAGCTCAGTACGAGTTCTATTTGTTATCGTCGATGACAAATGACATTGAGAGTCAGCATTTTCACTCTTTTGGAGAACTTTAAAACTGGATCGATTCATGAATCGCATCCAAAGACGCATAGTTTTTTTTGGTATCCGAAAATTGTCAGAAAGATGGGAAAAAGTAGTAAGGTAAAGCGGCAAACTTAAAGAAAATAAACCTTTAAAACTTTTGTTGTACAGGTAATTATTTCGCGTTGGGCACCAATTTCCAATTTTTCATACCACCATTTATTGAGTCTCACAGTCGCGGTGCTTGTATTTGGATACTTTTTGCAGTTAATTGCGACTCGTTCAGCGTCCCCCCATTTAAATTCATTAAAGTTCTGAGCTGAAAAATCCATATCGGTTGACACTTCCGGATGAATTTTTCTCATTTCTGCATTTGACACTGAGCAGGAAATTGATTTGTTATTGAGTGTCCATACTGCTGTAGATGCAAAAAAAGACACATACAAACGTATCTGAGGGCTGCCATGTGGGCGTCAGTGAGACCATAGAATAGCCAATCGTCAGGGATTTGATTGCTCAACAAATTACCGCTGAAATGGGAGCAGGCAAATCATGGTTTGTGGATATACGAGCTGCAGCTCCTTTGGTGGTCTTTTGTTGCTCTTGCGAGTGTTTAATTAAATTGCCAATTGCCATTCTCTGCGTGGGTGGCTTTTATTTTTGTTTTGTACTTATTTTTACTGTTCATTTGGCTTCAGCTTCATTTTTTTCGATTTTCATTAAGAAAATCTTCAGCGGATGTGTGAGAGCATTTAAATGTTAATTTCGTTTGTGGAACACGTGCAACCAAAGCTGGGAAGCTCAAGTGTTGAATGTCATTAACGCTGTGTCGCCTCGAGGTCTTTGGAGTAAACTCGCGAGGGAGTGCACTTCGTTACCAGCTAGAAAGGTGAGCGGGGATATCCGTATGAGGTAGACGCTTGATGACCGGAAATGACAGCAAAAGAAGAAAACACAGTTACATGGGCCAAACACCTGAGGCAAACACATGGCACTTAATGAAGAAACCTCGCCTCAAGAACCGATTGCCTGCTACTCCCACACACAATCGAGTCACCATTCAAATGCAAAAAAAAAGCTTTCAAGTTCAGGGCAAAAAGAAAAGAAAAATGGCAATTCAAGCGCAAAGCTGTCAATTGACTTGAAGAGGAAAAGGAAGAAGGCGCAACGCCAGAGCAGGCGGGCGAAGAGGGACTGCAATTTTCAAATCGCAGATGTAGCAACGTTTAAAAATAGCAACTACATGTCACCAACAGACCAGAGCAACTGCATCAATGTGGCAATGAAGCAGAAAGCAAAACTGAAAAAAAAAAACGACAAACAAAATAAAGCAGAGCTAAAAAATGTAAAAAAAAAAAAAAAGAGTCCTCATCATAACAAGCCGATTAAAGGGGGAAGGGGATGAACTGCATAATATGCATTAGGCCAGGGTGATATAAATGATGGCCTAATAGCCCACTAAGCTTAACTGTTTCACTTTTCTTTAACTCAACCTAATTACAATCTGTGAGATGGGTGCCGCATTTGCTCGTCGTAGGTCACAATGACCTTAAATATTGACAGATTAAGAAAGAATATTATTTTGGAGACTTCGTAACACTGGATTAAAGCGTGAATCATTAAACGGTAGTAATTTGATCTACACACTTGCAAAGACAACAGACGAAAACGGCGAGTTGCTCTGCTGGGTACGTTCCAGTTCAGAAGACTTAGGAGGAGAGACGAATCGACATCACCAACAAACAGCTTATGACATCTTGATCTTGACTATTCCTACGGTCTTTTAGAGTAGGCAAGTTCAGAAGTCGTAGCATATCCCAGTTTAAGCCCCTCAGCGCGAAGATAAGAAACTGCTTTTGAATCGCCTCCAGTATATCTTGATAGAAACTATATTGAGATGACCAAATGCTTGAGCAATACTCTAGCGATGGGCAAACAAGAGGCATGTTAAGAAGTCTGGTTATATATGGATCGTAGAACTCCTTAGACCAACGCTTAATGAAACCCAGCAAACTCTTACCCTTATCGGATATGACACAGATGTGGTAAATAGCCCTAGATCCTGAACTGACGTAGTACGATCCTGAGCTCTTTGATCAATAAAGTATGTATTCAGAGCAGGTTTAGTGCGGTAAAACGACATGAACTTGCATTTATCATGATTAAGATAGAGCATATTAACGTTGCACCAAGATTGAAGATAATTAAGGTCACGTTGAAGACATTTATACGAATCAGGAGCAGATAGCGTCATAAAACAGTTTAACATCATCCGCAAACATTAAGACTTGAGATGACTTAACAACCTGTGGGACATCATTAATAAACAAACCATAAAGTAAAGGTTTTAATTGACTACCTTGCGGTACACTAGAAGTACCAATTCCCTGCAGTTCAACGCCTTAGTACTGAATTTGTCAGTGCTGATTCAGACCTGAGAAGTAGGAATTGCTCCAATTCATGACTGATTTCAGTACTGTTTTCAGTACTACCCATGAAACTAACCCAAGAGTTCAGTACTGAAATCATGCCTGAAAGAAGAGAAGGTCCTGACGTAGTCGGCACTGTCAGTGTTAAATTCATCGCTGAAATGCATGTAAAGGCAGCCATGATTTCAGTACCAGCCCTTCCAATACAGAACTGATTCAGCTCTGATTCAGCACTGAGCGGTACTGAAGGATTATGACTTATTGGCTCTATCTGGTTTCATCGAATCGGATATTTTGTTCTTTCTTAAGGATGGTCTTGGGTTTAGAATAATCACAGTGTTTAGAGGATTTCTAATAAATGTTTAAAGCTGCTCAAAACGACAGAAAATTCCTTTCATCACAGTATTTCATATAATTAGAAACGCCTTGGCTTTGCTTTGATGCTCATATGCTGTTAGAAAGTGTTTCTAATTGTATGAAATACTGTGATGAAAGAAATTTTCTATCGTTCTGAGTACAAGCATTTAATGTGAACAAGTTTACTCAAGCGCTGTATTTGAGTTAAATAATTAGAAAAACGAGAAGGCCAAGCTAACTTCGTCTGTGCCGAAGTTTTTATACCCTTGCAAACGCTGCTTTTGAAATGACAGAGTTTAAGAACGCTTAGATAAAAATCAAAAACTTTTGTAACTAAAATCCATTTTCCGACAGATGAACATCTGATTTCGACCAAATTTCGCGAATCTTTTTGAAAACATATCAAATTAACAATCGCCAAGTTTAAGAACGATAAAATTGAAAACAAAAAAGTTTTTCTCACTAAGACCCATTTTCCGACCGATAAGTCCTATGGCAGCCTGAAGATATAGTCATCTGATTTCGACCAAATTTATCAAATTAGTTTGAAAGCGTTTAATATTAATAATCACCGACCTTAAGAACGATATACTTGAAAACAAAAAAAATTTTTTCACTAAGACCCATTTTCCGACCGATCGGTCCTATTGCAGCTATTAGATATAGTCATCCGATTTTGACCAAAGTTTGCAAATCTGTTTGAAAGCATTTAATATTAATAAGGGTCGAGGTTCAGGACGCTTACATTGAAACCAAAAAAGTTTTTCTCACTAAGACCCATTTTCCGACCAATCCAATTCCGGCAAATCTGTTTGAAAGCATATAATATTAATAATGACCGTGTTTGGGAACGCTAACATTAAGAACAAAAAAGTGTTTCTCACTAAGACCCATTTTTTGACCGATGGTTCCTATGGCAGCTATAAGATATAGTCATCCGATCCGGTCGGTTCCGACATATTAGCAGCGTGCAGTAAAAAGAAGACTCTGTGCAAAATTTCAGGTCGATAGCTTTAAAACTGAGAGAGTAGTTTGCGTAGAAACAGACGGACAGACAGACAGACGGACAGACAGACAGACAGACGGACAGACAGACAGACGGACGGACAAAGCTCAATCACTCAGCTCGTCGCCCCGATCAAGAATATATATAGTTTATGGGGTCGGAAATGAATATTTCTATGCGTTGCAAACTTCTGGGCAAAATTATAATACCCTTTGCAAGGGTATAAAAAAAAAATTATTTTTAACACCCTTTAACTGCACAAGGTGTTCCGATTTCAAGGTCATCTTGTTCCAATAAAAGCAAATTCTACGATTTTTAAGATCACACCCTATCGTTTTCACGGAAATCGACCCGGTATTTGGAACAGCTCCGATAAATATAACTAACTTTGCCAAATTTAAGCAACCATCAGCACCCTTCTAGGTTAGGCATAAACACACAAGCCCGTTTAAAGGCTTTACAATTATTATTGTAAGGTAAATTGGAAAACCTGTACTCAGAGAATAAAAAGATCATTTTGATATTCACCTTATTAAAATTACCTTTTCAAAAAAAATCAATTTTTTCATTTCATTGGGGAAGAAAATAATATCTTTCTGATCCACAATAATATCATATACTTGAATTGATATTAAATAGTTTCAAAATGTCGATTTGAAATTTCTAGTATATCAATATGATATTTTTATCGGAGTAAAATTGATATGAAAAATATAATTTTTTTTCTCGGTATACATATACATATATACGTTGGATACTATTTCTGTTTAATGAATAGCAAATAGTAGCAAACATTTTTAAATGAAAATGGCTTTATTGATTTTCAAAATATTCTCCATGAAAATTTATGTACTTTTGTATTCGCTCAAACCAGGGCTTCATAACGGAACCCGTACCAGAACCGTTAACCGAAATAAACCGTTTGAAATAAAGTACCGGAACCGGAACCTATACAAATTTTTTTTGAGAACCGAAAACCGTTTATCTTTATTAATGGAACCGATAGCACCGGAACGCAGCCGAAACGTTGGTACTGGTACAGTTTCGGGTTTGTTTACCTTTGCAGAGCGCATCGTAGATTTGGTCACGAGTTGAAACTCAACCTACAGGATGCTTGAATATTTGCAGCGGAAGACATTTTCAACATTTGCTCCGGAAAACTAAACTTCAAGCCGAAAATCTTGTCTTGGGTGATTTTAATTCCATTTGGATACACTGCTAATTGGAAATATAAAAAAATTCGTCGTCTGTAGAAAAACAGCTATTGGATTCCATTTAGACTTTTCTCGCACTTTAACGTGTTCGAAACCATGAAAACATTCTCAACTGGTGGTCAGAATTCTCCACAAAGTTCCCAGAATTGTATGATGTATGAATCAATGTGAAACCATTAATTTTGTGTTGAATTTTGATTCGTTTTATTACACAGGAATAAAATGATTTAGATTCATCTCAGAATTTAATTTTTCCATTTTTAAAAATAAGTAATACTTATAACGGTACGTACCGGTATACCGAAATAAATTGAAAACCGAAATAGAACCTTTAACTGAAACATTCATTTCGGTACGTACCGGAACCGAAATTCGTTTCGGGATTAAGCCCTGGCTCAAACCAATTTTCAAAGCACTTTTTCCACTCCGATTGAGGCATCTCCAAAACAAGGGTTTTAAACGCACCAACAGCTTCGTACGGCGTAGAAAATCGTTCATCACGCAGTTTAGTTTTGATGTTTCGGAATAAAAAGAAATCATTGGGTGCTCATATCAGGGCTGTACGGCGGATGACCCATCAATTCGACGTTTTGGCCAGTCAAAAAGTAGCTTATGTGACATGATGTCATGATGGAGAATAATTCGTCTTCGGCGGTTGGTTTTCCTGGTCGTGTACCACTCAGATTTGACCGTCCTACGTTGCTCAATCTGAACAGTGGCCACATGACCCATTCGGCAGAAGAACAGGCAACCATTTATTGTGCAGTGCTTCGTACGCGAACAACTTTTGTGGGATTTGGCTCGTCTTGGAACACCCACACGGTAGATTGCTGTTTTGTTTCCAGCTCATACGCATATATCCATGATTCGTCAACTGTGACGATCGTATTTTGCAATCGTATTTTTTCAGCTTTTCCTTGCACCAATCCACACGAGCCATTTTTTGATCGATTGTCAAATTGTGCGTAATCCAACTCGAACAAACCTTTTTTACGGCAAGGTTTTCATGCAAAATCTTACATAGCATATGTGGTGGAACTAATATTTAATGTTAATCTCACGGTATGTCACATGACAATCTTGCATATCAGTTCAGCCGATTTTGGACGACCCTCGCGAAATTCAGAATACAGAGGTTGTTGATGGTGCTTTATCGCCATACAAACAACTGAGTTCATCGACACACTCTAATTGAGATAATCCACGTCGAAAGTTTTGAAAAATAGTCCAACGAAAACCTGCTCTTGGAATGTCCATTTTAAAGCCAAATTGATTATTTCAACTCACTGTAAACAACACAAATAGCGCTAGTACATCAAAACGTTGTGAGACAGTTTATGCTAAAAAATGTCATTGTTTATTTTGGTATTTCCAGATTTTAGCTTTTGACATTAGTGTTACCAGTTCCCGATATCTGAACAGTACACCACGTAAAAGTGAAAGTATGATGGTATGTTTCTTCCTTGTAGGTGACTAAGCTGCTGATTAGAAAAGAGTCATATGCTATGTCTGCGAACCGGTACGACAACAGTTTAAAAGTTAACAGTTTAAGTTATTTAAGCCATGATCCTGAAATTTAGAGTGTAGGCTAGTAGTGTTGAGTTGAATACTATAATGGACCGGATTGAACTTGTTCAGAAGTTATCTATGAACTTAAGAGTTGGTCTGTAGGTTGGTAATATGGAGTTAGATTTCGAACCGGTTAAAAAGTGGTTCAGACTCATATCTCGTAAGTTATTTAAGAAATAATCTTAAAATTTGGTGTGATGGTTGGATATAAATAGCTTAATACTTTCTCAACTCAAAACTCGTTCCGAACAAGTTTAAGATTATAAAATTATAGGTTGGGATGCTAACGGAAAAAATGTGGATTTGCAAGAAAATCGATATGTCTTACCCGCGTCCTACTATAGATTTTATCGCTCAATTGTTTTTTACTTTTGCTAACTGTTTTCTTGATCAAAACTTTGTGAGATTCCGGGAAATTATGGTTTGTTACTGGAAGTCTTGATATCTTTGAAAATTGTGTTTAATTCAAAAAGAAGAGGATTATTTCATTACTTTAGTTATGTTTATTTTCCTAACTAAACTCATCGAAACCGATATGCCCCTCATCAAGTACCGCCCTTCATAGGTGCTGCCACTTCAGGCTTGGGTCGTGACGTTTATGCTCCTATGATGACTTTGATAATGCGCCCACCAAATTGACTCTATGGCGGGCGATGGAATCACTGGGACATGCACATATAAATTTGGTTTGAGACTAGTGACGATTAGAAAGGATGACAACAAAAAAAACGAGAGAGAACCTCCTACAAGTAATGTTTTCATACGACGACTGCAATCAGCAGGAGAAGATCGTGTGTGTGTGTGTGTGTGTGTGTGCTTGGCATGTGCGTGATGCGCATGAGCGAAGCATCATTGCGCCTTAAATGGGAGCACCCCACTACTTGCCATGCCTGACAATGATTCAGTGCAGCAGTCAGAAGAAAGGTACGCAGTAGGGTGGGGGAAGGGGGAAACGTTGCAATTTTTAGACATTTCGCATTGTGTTGCAGTTGCAGCCTGCTCAGCGATGCGTTTATTAATGTCGGGGGTGCTCTATGGCAAAGAGTCATTGCTTCCCTCCACCATCCTGAGATTCGCCTGATTTTGTTGAACTGAAATTGTCTTGCCTTTTTTGGGACAGCTGCTTTTTGGGGTCGCCCATAATTTCACTTCTTTGTCCAAGTTTCCTTTTGTGAATTATTGAAATTGCGCAGTTTTGCGATTGATCTGAAGGAGAAACCGGAAAAAGTCGTGGCAGTGGCTGTTGCAATTGTCAGTAGAGTTTGGCATGACATTGCGAACCAGCAATCAATCAATCACGGATAGAGTAAAGATATTGTCAAAGAGAAGAACTTTTTATAAGTGGATATTGTGTCATGGTAAAGGAGCATGCAAGCATTTTATTATGACCAGGTTATGACATTTCTAGTCACGCAATTTGGTGATTTGAGTGTTTGATGTGGTACGAAAAACATGGGCAAAAGTTTCGCACGAGTAGTTGAGGTGTCGAATTGTCAATATCTTGATAAAGGAGCACATGATTGTTATTATTTATTTAATCTTCTCAAACAGAGACTTACAATAAGTTTTTAAATCCTAAAATATAAATTAATAATCCTTCGGCTGGGCTGTTAGGTCTTTTCTCTTTAGCCGAAAGTGGCTAATTGCTTGGGATGCGATGAAAACTTTGTTGTGTGTTTAGATTAGGCATTTGTTGTTGTTTTACGCAAAAAGATAACAGTCGTGTATGGCCTTCACGCATGCCTTATGGGCAGCGTCAAGCAACAACAAGTTCATATGCGTATATTGTCCTCGCTCGCAGTGGCCGATCGCTTTTCGCTATTCACGCCGACACTCACACACACACAAACATAAATCGGGTTTCTCTTTTCATTTCTTGTGCTTGTTGTTGCTTGTTGTTACATCAAATTCGTCAGCGTAGGCTAGCGATTGGCCTCGCTCTCAGTGGCCGATCGCTTTTCGCTATTCACGTCGACACTCACACATACTCAAACAAAAATCGGGTTTCTCTTTATATTTCATATGGTTGTTGTTGCTTGCTTAAGCTCATTCTGGGCACCCCCCGATTAAGATTGTCAGCTTACAATTTGATCCCTTACAGATGATATATTGAGGTTTTCGTTCCGGATATATCTAGGTGTGCCGTTTATAGTTCCTAAAATTTTGTTTTGCATTCTTTGGATAAACATGCGATTTCCCATAGTTTTACGCCATTTAGCCAGGCTGGTTTTATAGGTATGCACAACAATACCTGTAGCTGTAGGATAGCGGGAGTTCATTAACCAGTGTAGTTTTACTAGCTTTAAGATTCGTGTGAGCCTTCTCAAGTCAGCCTCCTTTCTAGATGCATTTCAAAGTAAGTACACAGAAAAAAGTCAGGATATTTTCAATCTTTTTAATCTTGGAGTAAGCCCGGCATGAGCTTGAAAATTCAATCTCGATTTACAGGATATTCGACACAATTCAAGCTTTCAGGGAATGGCCCAAGCCTTTCGAACTTGTATCATTCCTAATGTGCTTACTTCAATCCCCTTTGAGATCACATGATCATAATTAAGAGAGCGAGAGCGACAAAGTTTAAGTAGCATTTTTGACATGCGGCAGCAAACGATTTCATTCGTGTTCAGTGCGTATGGTCGTGGGTTCAAATCCCAGTTGAGACGAATAAATTTTTATATTTCTTTGTTCTTCAGAAGTTTTAAATAAACCAAAACTGGTGTGGGTCTTGAAGTGTATAAGGATGTCCTATGGAATATATGGCGGAGGAAAGGAAGAAGAGAGGTATCTTTCCTGGGGTCAAATCAATATTACATATTGAGCTCAAAAACAATCTCGAACTTGCTTAAAATGATCCTGGATTGGGATTAAATTGTTCTCGAATTATTTGCTTCATTAAATCTTTTTTAAGATTACCCCGGGATAAATGTAATCCATTTCAGGACTATAAAAGGCTGATCATCTTAATCATTTTCGGAACGGGTCAAGAATATCCGGAATTACGTTGTTTTCATTACCGATTTTGAATGATTTGATCCGATGGAATGATTAGGCCGTGCAGTCCTTTAAAAGGAAAAATGTAGTTTTGAAATTTCTTTGTTTTTCATTCAATCAGATTCTAGCTCATTTTCAAAGATGCATACCAATCTTCCTTAAAATTTACCTTCTTGAATAGAAAAAGGATGGTTAAGATTGTTTGGTCGAGAATTTAGTTTCCAAGGGATTAGCTTCACGCTTATTTTTGAAGCTACACACATATACAAAAATATAGAATACGTGCTATATCTATGATAAATACATATAAATAGGTTTTAGTGACCCGTTTTTGAATCTAGTCAAAGTTTTGGCTTTAAGCTGGCTCCAGGTCAATGTTTAATTATTATTCAATACAATCAACACAATTCAACAGAAATCACTCACAACATTTTTGGAATAGCAATGGTATGTCTAGACAACTATGTTTCGGAATTGACCACAATTCACTCATCAGTAGACCTTGTTGCTTTCACACTTCAAGCACTTGCAAGTATCTCTATTTACTTGGCCAATTTGGCCGAATACAGACTTGAGAATATCCCTTTTGTGAAAATCCAGTTTGATACAAAATGTAGAGGCAAGTACGCTTTTCTGAGCTCAAACTCTTCTGAGGTAAAATCGTTAAATCGCACAGAAAATCTTTGATTTTCAACGCGTGAGTGTGTTTTCTGGGGTAGTAGAGTATTTATTTTAGATTTAAGTCCATCTAGACCAGGCATGATGAAATGCAGCATACAGCAGAGCCCTCACCAATACTCACAAAGAAAAGCACCAATACCAACAAAAAAACAACATGAAATTGTTGTTGGTCAGTTTACTTGCGCGCGCAAACACCAATCAAAGAAGAGAACAAACCCGGTTTTTGTTTAACGCTACGCATACACACGAAATCGTTTGCATTTGTGTCGTTTCCCTTCAGTTCGCGTCACCTATGAATCACCAATGATTCACCGATGAATTTCCCTAGGGTATCGATGAATCATCGGCGAACTCCTATGAAAAAAAGTGCTGAACTTAACATGGGCATGTCCTAGGCGGTCATGCATGACTGTTCATGGGTGAATCACTGATGAATTCACGTATAGATTCATCGATGATTCACGCATGAGTAAATTCATTATCAATTCAATAAATTCATTTAAGGTTCACCCATGATTCCTGCATGACTTTTGCAAAGAAGTCACCCCTGAATCATCGATGAATTTGTAGCAGAATTCATCAATGAATTTACCTATAAAATCATATTAGATTTTCAATGAAATTGTTGCAAAATTCACCGATGAATTCACACTAGAGTGATTATAATTCGTTTCATGAATTTCATAAAATAATAAACCAAGGACTTTTCCCCTGATTCGCAAACACGCAACATTTTCATTCATCAATATTTTAAATAATAATCATAATTTACAAATAACTAGTAAATATAGAAAATTAATAATAGAATTGAATGAAAGAAGGACTTCATAAAAGAAGCTATCCACATCACAGCAACTAGTCTGCAGACAATTAATGCACATACGGTCATTTCGGCCACAACAAAATTAAACAAATTGACAAGTTAAACGTCTCCTGGTGCCAGTAAAAACACAAATGTATCTTAGATTTTTCTACGCAAGTGACGACGGGTACGCAAACGCAAAAGACAGAAGCAACAACGTTGCCTTTTTTTGAGGGTAAAATTGCAACAACAAATATACACAGAATTGAGCTCTGCCGACGTCGACGTCAACGCAGATGCGTGAAAGACTAGTGAATTTTACGAGTAGTGAATTCTGGAACTGGAGGTTTTGTATATCTCGCGCCCTGCATGTATACGATCATTGATTTCCTATCTTCGGTGCAATTACAAAAACAAAACTGGGCATCGCTGATATAGACAAACTCTGTCGACTGCTTGGACAACACTAAGGAATACTGTTTTCATTCAAAGACGGTTTGAATTTCTGTTGGCAATCGTTGCACTTGCTCTATTGTTTCGTGATTTTCTCTACAACCAAATTTATGAGATGATTTAAAGTTAAAATTTTCCAGAAATAGAGAAAATTGGAGCAGTAGTTTAGTAAAACAAGACAGGAAGTTGATTTGGCTATATGATGACCAGGCCTGCGTTTTATTTTTCCAGGTTTTGATGAAAGAATACTTCCAGACTTCTCAATGATCATTTTAAAGCCCTATACGGACATCCGATGTTCGTAATTTAGCCAATTTATGTTTCGTCACCGTGGAACGTAAGAGTAGTGTGGCCAGAACCAAGATACACTTAACAAGGTAGCCGCACTCGCTCTTTCGCTCTCTTTGCTAACTTCTTAAATGGAACTCTATAAACAACCCTTGTGAGAGACGCTTCTCCGCCGACGAATTTTTTTGCGTTCAGCTTCTTATTTAAGAAGTTGTGAGAGAGCGAGTGCGGCTACCTTGTTAAGTATATCTTGGCCAGAACTAAGAATAAATTACGCCGAAAATGTAAGTTTTTTGATATTTTTAGTTTAACTGGCGGCGGGTCACACTGCTCGATCAACTGTATTTTGCTTTGATGCCAATATGTTTTTTTTGTAAAAGATCGACCACTTTTCCCCAAGCCTTGTTCACAAAATTTAAGTCCGAGTACTTGGGGTGGGAAAGATCCCATGGCCCCCAATAGGGTTTGCCCAGAATGCAGCAGCAGCTACAACAACACCTGTATGCTGCCCATCTCAGTGATGCCACTGATTCACCCGGGTCAGAATGCCGTCCACCACCACCTAAGGCGACATCAAATCAACACCAGCTGCGGCACAACACGGCCACCGCCAACCTGCCGGCCATCGGCTTCTCCTCGGCCCCAGTGCGGGCGCTGAATGCCCAGCAGATGCTGCGAGAACCCGGTTTGGTAGCCGATCCACAGAAGCTCTCGAAAGCACACCCATAAAGGATGTCTACCCAGATGTTCCTAAAAATTTTCCTTCATGCGAAAACATTTCCAAACGACACTTTCGTTTTTGCTTTTCTGCCAAGGTTTTTATATTATTTTTTTAAAATCACTTTAACTAAAAGTACTCCATCTGGTCGATGTAGGTAGAAGCAGAATGACTTAACATGGTGCATTCTCAATGCAGCGTCAGCTGCTCAAAGCACAATAAGGCCCACAGCCAATTTACATAGTCTCCACAAATGTGCTGTTAAGCGTAACATTGACTGTTAAGGGTGACACTCAAATTCTTATCTCCGTACTTGCAAAAAGTTCAAGTGGCGAAGTTATAACTTCTACTTTTTCATCCCTCAATTTTTGTATGAAACTTCTCGTTACTTCGGATGTCCGCTTCGGATGGGGCTTAAGTGTGATGAGATCGCGACGTAAAAATTTCGTAGGATTCAGTTGCTCCTTTATGATCTTAGATCAGGGTCGAAAAGTGAGAGTGCCGGCGATTGAAAAGCTGTTTGCTCTCTCGCCCAAGCCTCTGCATGCGTTCGGCTGCGGACCAGAATTAATGATGAATGATCTCTGATTGGTGTTGTTGTCTCAAATGGTGCACTTAGCTTGGGATTGGGCTTTCCATAAACGAAATTTAGAGCTTATTGGAGCAAATCGTTCAATGTAATGCTGTTAGGCTTGTATATCATCGTCCTTGAGATGTTTTGGAAGCTTTCGTGGGGCTGTTTTTAGCATTCAGAAAAGAAATCAATTATAAAATTCCCTATGTCGGGGATAAAACCTACATATTTTCAGCTTCGATCCCCGCTTTCAGTTAAATTTTGTTAGTTAAAAACAGCCTGTCATCTGTATAGCTGTTTCAAAAACATTAAGAGCCGATTTCTCATCTTCTACATACAGCTATATGTCACATAAACTTACAAATAGCAGAGTAAATTGTGAGCTTATCTGACACTTAGCACCTATCTGGAAGAAGAGAAATCGGCCCTTACACAAAACATTGTCCAGCATATCCACAATTCATTTATAACTTTTTACACTTGAACTTCCTCAAAAGCTATTCTACCACTTATTCATCCTCAGCATGAATAAACCATAAAACCAAAAACAAATTTGCCAACGCAATAAATTTATTTACAATTCACGCACGACAAAGCCACAGCTCCTGACCATATATCATCATGTGCGCGCTGCGGCTGCCTGTACATAGATTTTCTCTAACCCTAACCCCCCCCTCTCTCGCTAAACTTGCTGCCTCTTTCCAATTTGCATATTCATGAAATCCGACACCCTCTCAAATTCAAATTTGAATTTTTATTCCACCAACAGACTGGATGGGGGGGGGGGGGGGGGGCGGAGGAGTTGAAGCCCAGAGAGCACGTGCTGCGTTAGCTCATAATGACGTCATTAAGAGCTGGACTACCAAACTGTAGCCCCCATCCTGTTGCCGCCACAGGCCAAGATCATTAATCTAAAGCTTAGAGTGGGGAGTAGCGCGATGCGATCTTTGACATTTATTTTGCCATGGCAATTTTTTCTGTAATGGAAAACTTTTTCTTAAGCAATCTTAGATTTCGCAACCAAACATGAACATGAACCGCCAGTTATTGGTCCAAGGAGAGTTATGGCCCGGCCAGGCAAAAAAAAAAAAAAAAAAGAGGAGAAGCATGGTTAATGGTTAAATAAATTTGTTCCACTTCCAGTCAGCAGAGGATCAGGTAAAGTCGTGAAAAACTGTTTAATGGGTAATTGCTGATAATGGTAGGAGGAGAAAATTGCTTGACCCACAATCTGAACTTGAAGTTTGAAACCCAAAATCTAGGCTAAATGCCGGTTGAGATTGACTTCCTGCTCTGGCATTAAAATCATTAACTCTCCATCAGCGTGTGACAAAAATGTAGCAGACCCTTTTTTTTTTTGTTTAATGATGACGTTGAGTGGAACATTTGGAAAATTTGTCATAATTGGTCAGTTTTTCAGAGAATTAAATGTCATTCCCAGATTTTTATTTTCAATTTGTTATTGTTGCTGGTTTGGATTTCTTCGTTTTTGTTTTCATTACACTTCCCTTGAAATTCCTTTGTGAGTCTCGAGCGAGAGATTTGAGATGTGGGGGAACAGCAAAAGAACAAAATTGAAATGTTATTTTTAGTCAGCGCAAAAAATTGTATTTTTTCGCGTTGGTCTTTTGGTCTGTCCCATCCCACAATTCAGCTTGAAACATGATCAGGATTATTAATCTGCAATGGAATTTTAATAGTTTTGTTTTGGCAAACAACTGGGTAGGTGGAAAGTGACGAACATGAAGTCGGGTGAATATTTTAGCGATTTTTAAAGATTTTGCGTGTAGTGAAAAAAGTACTCTCTTTGGCCGATTTCTCGTTTTTTACATAGAGCTATAGAGAAATAACAAGTGGGAAACGAACTGCTCTTATTACTCGTTTCCATGATACAATAACTACCCAGCGGAGCAGAGTTGAATGAGGTTGGTCCGAAACATGCATCGCAGTAAGTGCCCACGTAATGGGAATTTTTCACTACGTTTCGAATACGCAGTGGTGTGTAGAGATTTTTTGTAACTTTAACTTCGTGCGACTTCGGGTCTAGTTGTTGTTCGTGTGGTGTATAACAGCTGGATCATGTCTTTTGAAAATAGGCTTGCATTCTTAAGTATGATTTAGTTGCCAGCTCTTCCTTATGCCTTATAATCGAGTGAGCTAACGCGCCGTCGTCCGTATGTTTCTGTGTTCGGGGTCCCGAGTTTTTTCATTTTTTTAAAGTTTTTTAATGTTTATCCCCATTACAATCCGAAACACCTAGTACTAAACAGTGTCCAAGGCTGTAAAGAATATGGTATACAACTTCAAACACCAAGTGTGTGGACGCGTGCACAGCTAGTCTACAAGCCTCCACACAAATTTCGAAATGGTGTATCGTCTTGTGAACTTAACGCAGCATATTTTCTTGCCAACATTTTCTCAAGTGGTATATTGAATTGTTATCTAAAGCCAAAGTATTTTCTGTTATACGCCCACTTTTCCGATTACATAGAACTCAGTTTTGCCAACGAAAACGGCCAAGCTTACGTTAATGTATACAGAGTTGTAATGATTCAATGCAAAAGGTCCCAATTTCGATTCCCAGAAAAAGCTGGCAAAAAAACACGGACCACAAACCGGACCTTTTACAGTTATGACTTCACGGATTTGAACCCAATCCGGAACTTATTTGTGGGGAAAAGGCTCAAAAAATGTCTTCAGTTTAGTGCCGGCCAAATGAAGAGGACAAAAAAGTGTGCTTGGGTTGGTAAGCAAGAGAGCTCTTTTCAGACTACAGCCGTTTTACTTGCAATTCAGTGTTCACCGATTCACACAATCATGAATTCGGCTCGCGTTTGCGTAAAAACACTCTTTTTTTTATATTTTTTTTTAGCTTTTTTAGTATTTATTGAATCTTTTCTTAATGAGACTAACTAAATTCAAATTTTAATCTAGAAACTATAATACAACCATCACCTATTGGAGCTCGTTTATGTTTTGCGGCCCTTTAATTCAGTCGCTGGGGGGTGAGAGATTGTGCAAGTTCATTAGGGTGGGCTAGAAGCTTTTCAGAACATTTGCGCTTAAGTTGCTGTATTTCAGTTTCGACCAATGGGATCCTCAGGTCGTTGTGGATACACTCGTTGCGAATGTACCATGGCGCTCCAGTGTGTGTTCTAAGAATTCTTGATTGTGATCTTTGAAGGATGTCCACACTGCTCGCACAGGCATTTCCCCATAGCTGTGAGCCATAAGTCCATTCAGGCTTTATGATGCTTTTGTACAGTAAGACTTTGTATTCCAGTTTTAGAGTGCAAAGGGAGTTAATTAGCCAGTGAAGGATGTTGGCCTTTAGCCTTATTTGAAGTTTTTTCGAGTCTATGTGTTTGCGCCAAGTGAGCCTTCTGTAAAGGTAAACAACATCGTTTGATTGTGGTATCATAGTCGCGTTTAGGGATATCTGGGGACAGGTGCTTCTGTTGAGTGTGAACGTCACGTGTTAGTCCAGTTGGCCAGCCACTACTCCACGTGAGCCAGAAGTCTTGATGCGATAATTGGACATCGTGATCTGCTTAGAATTGCCGTATCATCCACAAAAGTGGATATTGTTAGTCAGGGGTCTGTTGGGATATCGGCAGTGTACAATACATACAGAAAAGGGACCGAGAACGCTACCCTGTGGCACTCCGGCTCCAATGGTGAACTCTTTCGTTGTGTACTCATTTTGACGAACAGAAAAATCTCTGTTGCTGACATAACATTCTAAGAGTTTGTGTGTATTTGGGGGAAACAGTGTCCTAATTTTAAATATAAGCACGGGCTAACCAAACGCGATCAAACGCTTAGGCAACATCTACGAAAAAGGCAGAGCAGTATTCGTGGTGCTCATACGCAGTCCGAATATCTGAAGTTAAACGGTGGACTTGCTCAATGGTCCGGTGTTTTGCTCGGAACCCAAATTGATGTGAAGGAATTATATTTTGTGCATGGGTATCAATTTTGCGAAGTAAGATCTTCTCAAATACTTTTGATAAGCAAGGTAGCAGGCTAATCTGTCTATATGATGACGCTTGTATTTTATCCTTTCCTGGTTTCTGAATCATTATGATTGTCGATTTCTTCCATTGAGTTGGAAAGTATCCACATCGCAGTACAGCATTGAAGATTGTCGAGATATATGTAATGGCAGGACTTGCAAGTTCTATAATCATTTTAGTCGTAATAAGATCCTGTCCTGGTGCTTTTTTGGGATTGAGTTCTGTTATAACGTTTTTTATTTCAAGCGAATGAACTTTGATTGGGTAAGTCTGTGCGGCAGTGGGAATCAGTGGCAGTGCATATGCATTGGTTGGTGGATTCGGCTGGAAAATATTTCTTAAGTGAAGGGCAAAGACATTTGCCTTTTCTTCGTCGCTGCGAGCCCATTTTCCTCTCTGATCCCTCAAAGGCGTATCTACCTTTGCAGGTGGCTTTATGCTTGCGTGTGTTCTCCATAGGGGGAATTTGGTGCTTGTAGGCGATAGTTTTTCGATGTAACGGCTATGGGCTAGCTGCTCCTCAGCTTCGAGTGCTTTGTGAAGTACGCGTTCTGCATGTCTCAGGCGAGTCCTTGCAGCAGGCGACCGATTGCTTTGCCATTCTCTTCTTGCACGCCGCTTTTCAGCTGTTTGTTAATCTACGATCTTGCTTAGGTGTTGTTGTTGATGTTGTTAGTGGGCTCGAGTGATGAGCTGCAGCAGTAATAATTGAGCTCAGGGCTTGGACTGAATTTTCAATGTCTTCTTCGCTGTTTATGGTTGGGCTCAGTTCAATGTGACTGCTAATATATTTTTTGTATTTGAGCCAGTTTGTCTTATGTGATGTCAGTCTCCGACCAGGCTTACCAAATTTTGTGAAACTTTTCTTGTTATGCAAAGTCTATAAGGTCGGGTATTTTCTTGGGATTTGCTGGCCAATATGTAGGCCTACCCGGAGATCCATAATCGAGTTTGTTTGATGCGCGCATAAGTACGCTATACAGTTGCTTCCCTTTTGGATTAGTCAGTCTAGAGCCCCAGTGCGGATGTTTCGAGTTATAGTCACCCGCGGCTAAAAAGCGCTGACCTAATGTATTAAAGAAATCTAGAAATTGATTTTCTGATATTGCGAAGCGTGGCGGACAATAAACCGCCGACAAGGTGATATTGGCTCTTTTAGATTCTACACATATTGATGTGGCTTGTAGGTAGTTTTCCGAAAATCCCGATAGTGGGTAATGCTTAATGCGGTTTCTGACTAGGATGCCAGTTCCGCCATGGGCTTTACCATCTGGGTGATTTGTGCCATAAAATGCATACCCCGGTAATTGAAAGTTATATCTGTCCGTCAGATGAGTTGCCATTTGCATTCCAGAGTGAAACTCTTAGGAGATCCATTATTTGGTTTGTAGCGAGGCGAGCATTTGAATGAGAATGCCTTGATTCCTCATTTGTTCTTGCATTTGCATTGCAAACTATCTAACACGCTTTGAAACAAGGTTTAAACCAATAAGCTCAGTAATAGGACATAAGTATTTTCGATTTGAACCTCCGTACCGAAACTTATGCATGTTTTGAGAGGTTTGCAGCTTTGATTTAATATTTCTTAACAAAGGGGTGCCCAAGACCATTCCGCAACCCACGCATTCGATGTTGTTTTGCGCAACAGCAGCTCGTCACGCAAAGCATCTGGCTTCCTAGAGCAAAAACTACTTTACTGCTCATGTTCAAGGCTAACCATCTAGGTGTTTTTGTAGCAATGTGCTTCATCCTCATTGATTTGAAAACAATGTACATGTCAAACCATATTAAGTATTATGGTCACACTAAAAAATATTTGAAAACAAAAACAACTGCTACTAAGAACAATAATGTCTGAACTGTTATTAAGTGAACCAAAAATGGAAAATATTGGATGTACCTTTGATATACAAGAACACCTGCAGACATTGCTGAAATTACAGCTGCACATTCTGATTCCTCTAGTTCATTGCCTAAGCTAAGTTTACACATTTAAATAATTTGGCTAAATTTTGATAAAAATAGCCATGACTAAAGATTTTACAGGATTCAAAACTTAAACTATGCTTCCATACACAAATAATTTGATCAAATATGGCCGGAAAGTTCCACAATTTGGCCTATATGGCCAAAATTTTCATGAAAACTTGTCCAAATTATTTGCCTGTGTGAACTTAGCTTTCGACCTATTGCTTAATATCCCATCATAGTAACAATTCGTTACAAAAAAAAACCGTCTCCTTCTTTGTAAAAATCTTGCTTTAATTTTTAAAATTGGCGCGCAATAAAAGAAAACAATAATCAGCCGAGTGCAGAGGTGCTGCCAACCTAGTATGATACTATTCCAGCCCTCCCGGTGTAGCCGTGGCGCAAATGCTCGAATTTATAATCAGCCAATTGAGACAATCAATTGCACAAGAACCACCTAGTTGCAAAATCTAGATGGGTTTCGATTTGAGCAAAAACAGGAACGTGAGAAAACGGCCCTAAATGTCTTCTCTCATCTCGTTCTCTCCGAGCGAAGGCTTTGTTGTTGGCGTTGCGCATCAGAGAGCAGTAGCACACACACACACAAAACTTATCTTTCTTTTTTGTGCTTGTTCTCGCTTGAGATGCATTTTCTGCATTTGTATTTGTTTTCACGCGGCCGTAAGCTCATTTTGGGCACCCCTGCCTTAACAGGTGGATGGCGAGGTTGCTTTAAGTTGTATATTAGCAGCACATTAGCGCTTGTGAATTTAATTCCCTAACCGCTTATAACCCGCGGCTTTAATTTTCTTATCATCAGGCTTTTTATTTTCTGATTAAGAAAAACTTGCATTTTATTTTCGAAAAGCTTTTCATAATATTTGGCAATTTTTTTCTAAAATTCTGGAAAATATAGCCAAATTTCAAATTTTCAGGGTAAATTTAGAAATTGTTTTAAGTGTACTTTGGGTCTCTAGTTTAGA
Source organism: Lordiphosa magnipectinata (assembly GCA_037044535.1). NCBI lineage: Eukaryota > Metazoa > Arthropoda > Insecta > Diptera > Drosophilidae > Lordiphosa > Lordiphosa magnipectinata. The sequence continues at coordinate 772,321 of JBAMBO010001377.1, forward strand.
AATTTACTGCTCCCGTTTTGTGTAGAACTGAAATACACAGAAAGAAAAAACCTGTTCAGAAAATAAATTGCCTTCAACTTTAAATAAGAACAAGATGTTGTCAAAACTCTTGACAACAAATGTTCCAAATGTTCCTGGAATGAGTAAAGTTTTTCTCAATCGGATAGTTTTTGCTTTATACAACAACACCAAAACCGATTTCCGGCAGAGAGAGCGAGTTGGCTCTCTTTTTGATCTCTCTCTTGTTTTTTTTCAAATTAACGTCTTGTTAGCTCAACCAAGTATAAGAAGACCTCTAGATTTGAATCTGCAAAAGTGTGCAACAGCCGAATGAGTTAGCGCGTCATCCCATACGTGGTGCGTTAAGTGCAGAAGGTACCGGGTTCAACTTCCAGTCAAGCCTGAACAAATTATTCTGTGTTTTTCTAATAAACTTAAATTAAACAAGTCGATTAAAGAGTGTGGGAGTCCCTCTGATCCTATGGAATATGGGTGGAGAAGGTAGCAGCATTTTTATCCAGCGCTTGTAAATATTAGTTGCTGCCAGCTCCCGTCCCGTCCAATCCAATGAGGTTATATCCCATTCCCTATTCTTTAGAGAAGACCTCAAAATGTAAGGAATCCGCTCCACACCAGATCGATTCCAAGTCAATCAAATTTTTTACGCAGGCGAGTATAAAATGTTCTTGAAAACGGAACAATATTAACTCAAATTAAGTTCTTAAAAACGGAACAAAATCAACTCAAATTCAGTTTTTGCGTTCTCAAAAAATTGTTCTTGATGTGATAACATTGTATTACAACTGAGAAATGCCGTTCATGCATTGTTTTTAGAAACGTTTGTGCTCATCTTGAGTCCAATGTTCTCGGTTTTCTCTCTCTGTGTAGGTGTAATAAAATAAATTTAAATCGAAGAAAATTTGGGGATATGACAACTCGAAACAAACAAAGTAATCAACAGCTGTTCTGACCTTTAAACTTCCCTTCAAAAAAAAAAAAATCTTTTCTCCTTGACTATTAGATTGTCTCTTCATGCAGGCGCCTAAACAATATATAACCCTTTCTTTACCCAATATGTACATTTTATATACAAGAATTTAGAAATCAAATTTTTCAGATATTTTTCCTTTCATGATCTACCCAAGGCTTAAGCTTTGTGTTCCCTTCCCTGCAAAAATGCAATGAAAACTATTTGTACTAGACAGGAATTAAAACATTTTAGATGTCTGCACACATGCAGCTTCTTTTAATTGTACTCTCTCACACATACAAAGTCATGGCCATGGTCATAGCCAGCATCCATCTGGGGTATTTCAATTATAAAAGAAGTTGCTGGCGATAAACCTAATTGATTGAGTCCCAGGCAACGGTCAGGAGGTGCTGATAATATTTATGCCATATACGAGACGGATTTAATTGCATTTTCCACAAGCAACAGGCAAAGATTTCCACGCTTCCTACATAAACCATAAGCACAAAGAGGAGGCAGCTGCTCCGCAATGGCCCAGCGCGCTTGTTTATGCCTTCGTCTGCTTCTTCAAAGTAAAGAAATTATCTTAAGGCAACGGTAAACAGAAAAAAGTTTGTAACAAGTGCAACGTGGCACATTTTCGCCACTCACGATTTTCACCCCAGGAGGAGGATGGGGGAAAAGCCACCAGGCAAGTTGTTGCTGTTTTCTATTTTTTTTTCTACTCTTTTTAATGGAGGATTATCCAGCAATGTTGAGGGTCTCAGCCAGAGTTGTCAAGGAAAAGAAGCAGAAATCTCAACAGGCGGCGCCCAGTTCAGTGAACTCCAAAGGAAAGCTGAAAAATGGTTCACTTTTTCAGGTAATGATGATGATGATGATGTTACTCGCTGGCTCCCCCCCTGTTCGAAAAGGAAACGAGGCCAGACGAGGCAGAAGGAACAAAGAGGCCAAAACAGGAAACGATTCACAATAGACAAACACTAGGGACACTCCAGCAAAGTAAAAGAGAGATGAACACCACAGGCCTTCATCGTCTGTTTCTTCTTCTTCTTAATCCACAATCAATAGAAGAAACGAATGGAACAACAGAAAATCTACAAGATCTTCGTTTTAAAATTGATAGAGACGTGACTTGGTGCCGTGCTGGGGGGGGGGGGAGGAGAGGAGGAGCAGAAGAAGCAAAAGTTTCAGCACATGCACTCCACAGACCAGACTATTGGGAGCATCTCCATTGCCAGTGCCCATTTGTAACTCAATGGCGTGTAAAATAGCTGCCGGGCATTGGACGCAAAAGATCGGAGATTCTGCCTCTGTTCAGAGTTAGAGATGAGTAGATTGACTGAGATTGGGTATAGAATATGAAAAGTGATTTTGAAGATGTGTTGATAGTTATGAGAGTGGAACGCATGCGGCTTCAGAAAAGCTAAAAGATTCTGTATGTAATTTTTTCCTTACCCAAAGGAATTTGAGTCTATCAGGTCTGTTGCCGTTTTCAATTACGACCAATTCTTTCGGAAACGGAATATTCCCCTATCTAAAAACTAACTTTGCTGTTCGAATTTAATTCTGTGCTCGACCCTCTTAAATCTTTAATCGTTTCTAAGAAATCACAACTTTAATCAATTTCTATCAATCGAATTGAGAAACGAGAACAGGCCTCTATGTTCTTTTTTATCTATCTTCTTATATCTTAGTCTTTACCCCCTTTGGATTGGTTAGTTTTCATCTGATTTTTTAGGTCGAAATCCCATTATTTTAGACGATGCACACCTATATTCTCTAGATCTGCATCTTGGCTAGCTTCTGAAGTCGAATTGCAACATGTTTTGGATTTCTGGTATGGAGGAGCTGTTTTGCCTTTGGGAACTTGTATAAGAACGGCAAGGCAATGGAAAACTTTCCGCGCGACTATACTTAGTACACTTAAACACAAGGCCTTAAGGGAACGAACCCACCTACAATGCACTAACACCTTCATAATATATGGGTATCTCGATCACTCAGTATCCAATAAATATCTGTATCTATCAACTATTTGAGAAGCTCACTGACTTATCGGACGGCAATTCTGGAGACACTCACTGGCACTTGTGTCAGCATGGGTAGGAGTCTGGGCATTACACTGAGGAACGATCAGGTATCTGGGAAAGACCCGGGCAACCTGGTGTAGTTGTTAAGTGTATTGCGAGACGAGCTTTAATTTTTTATGGTAATAGTTAAACAATAAATAAACATTGTCAAGTGTGTCACAGAAATCTCTAGAGGTTTTCCTCTTCTTTCTTTTTCATTTCTCTTCTCTCTTAATCTTCTTACTTCTTTCTTAGTCGTCGAACTTCTTTATTTATCTTCTCACTTCTTTCTTTCTTCTTTTCAATTCTTTATTTCTTCATCTCTCTTCTGCCTTTTTCATTCTTTATTTCTCTTCTTTCTTTATCTCTTTTCTTTCTTCATATCTCTTCTTTCCTTATTTCCTTCGTCTCTTTTGTTTTTCACTGTCTTACTTATTTTCCCATATCTACTTTTTCCATTTCCCTTCATTCTTCCTCTCTTCTTTCTTCATCTCTCTTCTCACTTCATTCTATCTTCATCGTGAGTTCTTTATCTTTTAATCTCTCTTCTTTCTTCAACGTCTCACTTCTTTCTTTCTTCATCTCAATTCTTTATTTCTTCATCTCGTTATACCTTTTTTTTCTTCATGTATCTTCTTTTTCTTTTCTTTTCTTTCTTCACTCTCTTCTTTCTTTTCGACACACTTTTTTTTTTCTTTATTTCTCTTCTTTCTTTATCTCTCTTCTTTCTTAATCTTTTGACTTCTTTCTTAATCTTCTGACTTCTTTCTTCATCTTGAGTTCTTTACTTCTTAATCTCTCTTCTTTCTTTTTAATTTCTATTCTCTCTTAATCTTCTCATTCTTTGTTTCTCTTCTATCTTCATCACTTTTCTTTTTTCATCTCTCTTTTTTCTTTATTTCCTTTATTTTTTCATCTCTTTTGTATTTTCATCGTCTTACTTCTTTTTCAATTTCACTTCATTCCCCTTCTTTCTTCCTCTCTTCTTTCTTAATCTTCTCACCTCATTCTTTCTTCATTCAGTGCAGTTCTTTATTTTAGAATCTCTCTTCTTTCTTCATCTCTGTTCTTTCTTAACATTCTCACTTCTTTCACTTCGTCATCTCTCTTCTGTCATTTTTTCTACATTTCTCTTCTTTCTTCAATTTTTTTCTTTCTACATCTCTCTTCTTTGTTAAGATTTTTCATTCCTTCATCACTTTAGAATTCTCTTCTTTCTTCATCTCTTTCGCTTTTTCATAGTCTTACTTTTTTTTTTTTGTTTCTCTTCTTTTTCATTACAGTTTTTTACTTCCTCTCTTCTTTCTTTATCGTCTCACATCTTCTTCCTAATCTTCTCACTTCCTTCTTACGTCTTCTTGAGTTCTTTTTTTCATATTCATTCTTTCTTCATCGTCTCATTTCTTTCTTTATTCAACTCAATTCTTTATTTCTTCAGCTCAATTCTTTACTTCGTCATCTCTCATCTGCCTTTGGCTTTCTTCATTTCTCTTCGTTCTTCATTTTCCTTCTTTCTTTCAACTCTTCTTTCTTTCAACTCTTCTTTCTTCATCTCTCTTCTTTGTTTATATTTCTCATTCCTTCATTACTTTACTTCAGCGGTGAGCAAGCCCCCATGCTGCCCCCATTGCTGCGAGATTTTTTTTCGACAATTGGTCAACAAACAGTCAACAACAAAGTCAATGTGGATCGGAGCACGGTGCTTACAAGTCGAGCACACAGACGGCGCAACATCTGCATTTTTAGCGATCGATAACGATGGTTTTTTCTGTTGTTGTTGTTGGGATGCTCCCAAACTCAAATTTCATGCCTACTCCCACCAAGCATTTTATGAAATTTCTGATCACACTCGAGTCTTTTTCGAGTCCTCAGTCTGATTAAAATAGTCATTAATGCGCTCGTTTTCTGATCACAAATGATACTTTTGTCGGGAGAAAACGGTACCCTAGCCGCGACTCTTCATGAAGAGTCGTTTTTAAATCGTTATTCTGATCAGTTTCGACTCATTTTCGAGTCATTCGCGATTCTTTTTCGAGTCGATTTTTAATGAATCACATTTTGAGCAAATGCATGAGTTATTTTCGAGTCTTCCTTAGATCGCACATGAAACTAATCTCTTTTTAATCATCAAATGGGCTCGAAAAAGACTCACCAAGGTGAGGAATCACCTAATGATCTTTCAAATGCTAGGTGGGCTGCTGCTTTACTTTCATCATATCTCTTCTGTCTTCATCTTCTAACTTCTTTTTTCATTTCTCTTCTTCTCTATTTTTTCTTCTTCTATCTTTATTTCTTTTGTTCTCTCCTTTCATCTTCCCATTTATCTTCTCTCATTTGATTTTCCTACTTCTTTATCACTATAGTTACTCAAATTTTTCATCTCTCTGTTATTTCTGCCACTTCTTCCTTTACTTTCTTTCTTAATTTATGCCACTCTGCTTTCTTTCTCCCTCTATTTCCTCTCTACCGCGAATTCCGCTTCCTTTCTTCCTTTATTTTCTCGCTTATGCTTGCCTCTTTCCTCTTCAAGGCTCCGATTTTCCCTTCTTCTTTTCTCTATTTTGCCCTATTTATTCCTTTTTTTTCCTAATCTCATCTTACTTCAACTTAATTCTTTTTTTTCGGTTATTTTTGGACTATTTGTTCTCGGACTCCGGTTCTCACAAAAAATTTTAGGTTCCAGTTCTGCATCTGATTACTAATAGCTTCTTTTCGGTATACGGTTTCGGTTCAAATTCCGTTTTAAGACCCTATTTTAAAGGGAATTGTAGAAATAAGTCTACATCTGTGCTTTAATTTCCTAGAATTTTATCTGTGACTTGATTGCTCATCTCTAACTGCTGCTGATTTCCCCCTTCCCCAATACCAAGTGAACGGGCTATTGAGTTGATCGAGTGGCTAGCAATCGCTTTGCACGAGCCAGAAATCAGAAGCAGAAGCAGCTGCTGCTGCTGTTCCTCCTCGATCTTTAGATTTACAGATGTGATGATGATGATGATTATGATGCTGCTGTTGTTGTTGTTATTGTTGTTGTTGTTGTTGCACTGTGCTAAAACTTAATAAGTGCAAAAATAATCATCGCCCGCTTTATGCAAACTTGTAATGATTGTGCTTTTGGCCTATTGTTGTGGCTGTTGTTCTTGCTGTTGCCAATGTCAATGAACTTTCGGTTGTGCAATGTGTGTAATTCAAAGCGAAATTATAATGTTGAAAAAAAAAAAAAAACAAGTTGACGTTTCCCCCCCTTATTTTCCAGTAGACTTTGTTGAGCGCGCGCGCGTGTAAAATAATTTTTTATGACACGAAGAATTTCTTGTTGTCGCCGCATTTTGCTGTTGTTGTAGTAATTAAATAAAGTTATGCTTGAGACTTGACTCGCCGCCGGAGAGCTAGACACAAAATTGACACGCGAACTCTGGTCAAAGGAAGGGGATAAAAACGCAAATATGATGAACATATCAAATACAGTCTCAAATGCTAAATAAATGTACAGAAGGGAGGGATAGAGTTAAGTGTCATGCACTTGACATGTCATCCGAGCATTTGGATGATACACTTGCATAATTCGATTAGCCTTTCAAGTGAAGTGAACTTTAAAGGATCCATCTAGGTTTAAGAACGATGATTACACAGCAGTCCGAATTGAGTTTAAAACTAATTGTTCAACTTTAAATTAATTTCTTCTTCTTTCTTTCTTTATCACAATTGAAATATCTTCAAAACAGAAATAACAACAAATTGGTGGCACATTAGAAACGCATAAAACTTCATTAAGAGATCTGTACTCCAATTTGGTCTTCTTTTTAATCTTTAGACAGCAAAGAATAACAAACTCTCGAGTGCAGTTCTTTACAATTAACTTGGACGTCCCATAACAGAGATATGAGGCCACTGATAGAAACAAAGATGACGACGGGTATGGCCCCCAACCTGGACATAGAGCGAAAGCAACAGTTGCGCCGCTTGAGTGCATCCGTTGTTAGTGTTCCAGGGACGGCGTTTTATTATTTATCATTGTTGTTGTTGTTGTTGAATTGCAATGATAGAGTTGAGTCAGCAGCATATAAAAAAAAATCAAAAAGAAGAAAACTAGAAGCCACAACATGGAAAACAATAAAAAACAAAAAAAAAAAAAAGGAAACAACAATGGGTCCAAGTCTGATTGTTGAAGAGTTTTTCGCTCGTCATTGGCCCCCTTTACCCTTTTCGGAGAGGTTACCAAAGTGCGCTTTTATTATGGCTGGGGGCATGAAATTTGATTCTCGGAAGAGCATACCAGGAAAGTTGCTGAGGGAATGCGATTTACTGGCAGGTAACTTAATTAAACTCTGATTGCAGGGGGGGCCAACATTAGTCTGGCAGGGAAGGCATAGGCAGGCCCAGATGAAGCTAGTGAAAATTAACAGCAGTTGCCAGGTGGCAATGTTGAACGAGAAAAATTGAAAATAAAACTGATTCTTTGTTTTACATAACAAAACAAGAATATCTTGTTCAAAATGTACTTTCGCCTAAATTCTGTGATTTAAATCCGCACTTGTACCAGGCCAAAATCGACCAATTCTAATACCATACATTTTCTGTTCAAAACAGAAAGGTTTCACTATGCCTGAACCATTGCACATTGGGCTGAATTGCCTTTTTTTGGCATAAACTCTAAAAATAAAGATAGAAAGTTGAAACTTCAAATATTTGCTGTTTATATTATAAGTTAATTTCGAATTTATTTTTTTGCCGGTGTGACCAGGCCACCCCCGCCACCTACATACATCTCCTCCGTCAGTTTCAGAGCTATCTTTACTCAACTTTGTACAAAATTTATAGGTACTTATACGGTGTACATTTGTTGGAACCGGCCCAATCGGAAGACTATAGCATATAGCCGCGATAGGAACGATCGGCCTAAAAACAAGTCTTAGTGAGAAAAACTTTTTTGTTTTCAATGCAAACGTCCCAAAAACCTCGTATTTTCTCGTAGTTTTCTATGCTTTTTCATAATTCTAGCAAGTTTTATGAAAATCGGACAACTGTATAATTAATATAGCTGCCATATAAGAGATAGGTCTAAGAAATAGTCTTAATAAGAAACACTTTTTTGTTGTTATTGCTATCGCTCCAAAACTCCATATTTTTAAATATTATATGCTTCCTCATAATTCTGCTAAGTTTGGTCCAAATCGGTTGACTGTAGCATATGGCTGCCACAGGAACAATCGGTCGATTGAATGAAATTGTGGAATGAAAATCATTTAAAATCATCGAGCTGCAAGGGTATATAAGCTTTGGTTGAGCCGAAGTTGACGTGCCTCTATTTTTTATGTCATTAAGCTTTCAGAAACGAAATTTCGGTTTATTTGATCGCGCAGCCAGTCAACCAAACTTACAGGAAATCGACAAGACGAAAAATTACCTTGTCTAAATATGTTCAATTATTTCGAAATTGCGCAAATATGCGCTTAATTTGTTAACTCTATATAAATGTATACACGATAACACTCACTACCACATTATCACTTTGGGTAATCCTGCGTCATCTTGCTAGTTCTGCACAAGTATTGAGGCTAGGTTCTACACAAAATATGTTGCATCAATAACATGAAATACAACACGAAACAAAAACTTATCTAATTTAAGCGCTTTACACTAGAAAATACATACCTTTATGAGTATTTTGGATATTTTAAACCGCCATAATATACAATCTAATTAGAATGGCTGATAATCAAACATTCACCAAATTTAAAGCACAAACAAGGCACAATTAGCCTAGCACAAACAGGTCACTTTAACGGGCTGTCAAAAACCAGTGATGGGCCAAAAAAATTTTATATCATATTTTTACTTATTTAATGGAAATAATATTAAGATTATGTAAATATTAAAAAATAATTTTTGGACTTTATGCCAAAAAATGGGAATTCCGCCCAATGTGCATTGTGAGTACAGTATTAACATAATTAGAAACGTGATCAATCTATATCGGATATGTCCGGGACTTTAAGTAAGTATATCAGAGAACTTCAGAGGAAGCTAAAAATACTCTGCTGCAGGAACCCACATTCTAAATGTGTTTCTTGGCTCTTAAATTAAAGAAAATTCGGAAAATAGTTGAAATTAAACAGAGAGTTAAAATAGAAATGTAAACTGCTTGGGGCTGTTTTGATTCAGTGGCTTATAGCATATTTTAAAACACCGGTTCGGTTCATTATATGGTTTTTTAATCTAACTAAACTGCCTTCGCGCGTATTGGAACCTAATTAATATATTTGATTAGTAATCATAGATTACCATGCATGAGAAACTCACTCTTCTAAAGTTTAAGGCTCCTAATCGCTATTGGAGTGCTGTTATGGGGTTCGGAAAGCTTAATCAAAACATTAATTTTTCTCAAGAGCCGCGAATTGTCATTTACTGGGTTAAATATATGTTTTAAGTGTCCAAATTCGGAGTGCTACCAGGATTATTTGGTTAACTACAAATTAAGCTTTCAGCAAGACCCTAAAAACTTTTATATGTCAGGTCATGAGCTTCTTATACACAAACTGTATATGCTTGGCTTTCCTCCTTAGCTTCTTAATTGGATCGTGGCTTATTTGCGTAATCGGTCTCAGAGAGTTAGCTTCAATTCGCTTTTTTCTGTATCCTCTGGTGTTCCCCAAGGCAGTCATCTAGGACCTTTGCTCTTTAACTTATTTGTAAACGATATTCCGTCCGCATTAACTTACTCTCAGGTGCTTATGTATGCGGATGATCTTAAGCATTGCCTGTCTTACGACGATCCAGGATCACCTCTTCTCCTACAAAGGGACTTAAACTCTCTCAATAATTGGTGCATGATTAACAGTCTGCCACTCAACAATGAAAAATGCTAATATTTAACTTTTCATCGCAATACGCCTTATCTCTATGACTACATGATTGAGGATAAGCCACTTCAGCGCATCTATAAAGTCGACGACTTGGGAATACAATTCGTGCCCAAGTTATGTTTCAATGGTCATATATCGGTTATTACTAATAAAGCTATGGGAGTTCTTGGCGTCATCAAAAGATGGTCTAAAGAATTTAATGACCCTTATGTCACCAAACAACTAAACGTTTCTCTGGTCAGACCTATTCTTGAGTATGGCTCATGTGTCTGGTCTCCACACTACCAAAAATATCAGGATCATCTCGAATCTGTACAAAAACTGTTCTTACTTTTCGCCCTGCGTGGCTTAAATTGGAATCCCAATGGGCATCTACCACCATACGAGCACAGACTACGCTTATTGGACCTTCCATCCCTAAATAATCGAAGGATCTACCTTAGTGTGCTTTTCCTTCATAAGCTACTGTCAGGTGAGGTTGACTCAAGCGCTCTGCTTAGCCTCATGAGCTTTGCGGTTCCGGCAAGGGTAACGAGAAATTATGTCCCGATTTATTTAAATCCCTGCCTCACGAACTATGCTCATCATGAACCCTTTCGTAATCTCTGTCTTAATTACAACAAGTACTATCATTTGTTCTCAGTAAACTCCCCATTGTTAGATGTAAGGAATAGTCAATTGTCTAATCTAAATTCATAATTGTAAATAGTTGGACTGAACTTTGTTAAACTTTAAACAACAACAATAAAAAAAATAAAGGCTTTTTCGGTTTTTCAGTGTACATTTTTTGACACCTCACGCGTTATTCGTAACAACGCCAAAAATGCTCAGTAAGAATTGTCATTCCACCATGAATACACTAACAAACAAACAGGGCTTGCAAATCATTGAATTTTATTATCAAAAATGGGCCTTAGAAAAGTTGAATGAAAAGCTGTCTTCAGTGACGAAGCTCATTTATGGCTCAATGGGTACGTCAACAAACAGAATTGCCGAATTTGGTCTGAAGAGCAGCTAGAGGCAGTTCAAGAGCTGTCAATGCACCCTGAAAAATGCACTGCTTGGGGCGGTTTATGGGCCTGCGGCATCATTGGAGCGTCCTTTTTCAAAAATAATCAAAATAGCAACGTTAAAGTTAATGGAGCAAAGTATCGTGTGATGATTACCGACTTTTTTTTTGCACAAAATGTATAAATTGTACTTGGTTGACATGTGGTTTCAACAAGACGGTGACACATGCCAAACGTCATGCGAAACCATAGACCAATTGAGAGGCGAGTTTGCTGAGCAGTGCTAAAGTCACTACGGATCGATCCGGCATATTTGTTGAGGATTACCTTCCGACTTAGGGGTTTGAATAGCATGCCTTCGTGTAATTGACTGTCTGCAATACTTCTTTGATTAGGCAAAATTAATTCTAAGCTTGAAAAATCGCGTTGATATAAGAGAAGAAAGAAACTGAATGCAAAATTTTTGTGTTACAGTCATATAACTAGAAATTTATTTTTTTTTAGAATTACTCTTGCCTTCTATGTGTTATTCGGCTGTGTTCTACAAACCTCTAACAACCCAAAAGCAATTGTCGGTGTTGCTGAAACCTCTTTTGGTTGTTTTCAAATGTTGCGAATTTTCTGGCGACATTTGGTTTATGTTTTGCTAATAAAGAGATTTGAGTCAAATATAATAATGAGGAACAAATCTTGAATGCTTAACTGATCGAATTGCATTAATATTATGAAAGATTTAAAGGGTTTTAAGTAATAAAAATTAATTTTAAAATATTGTACACCAAAACAATGCAAAAGACAGAGAGCAGCAGAAAGCAGCAATGAGCAAACCTGCCAACTTATTCCAATTATGACAATAACATTTTCGGAGTTTTAATTTTCTTTTCAAAATTAAAAGTTTGTACGCTTAAATGAAGTATAAATTTAACAAGATTATGTGCATAAATGAGCAGTTTAATAAAATTTGATTTAAGTGGTTAATTCAATGAAGTATTGAGAAAAACCTATCGATAAATTATATGGACGAGAATTTCAAACTACGAAATGGAAGTCAAGTTGTCAGCGGTGAAATTTTTAAGTACACTTTCTACATTTATTTTGATCTTTAAAAATTTTAGGATATTTTAGGGGGAAACATAGAACTCCGGAGGAAGAGGCAGTAATGCCATATGGAAAAGCAGTCGGATATCATGGCAGAAAAATAGTTTACGATTCATCAGAAATTAAAAGTAGATTGCATAATTTCTGAAACTTTTGTTACGATTATGTCTCCCTCGCCAACGGCCTTCTCCCAGCAATATCCAAACAATTAATGCGGCCGCGGGCATTTTTGAATTTATTTTTGTGCACTCCACTCACTTGTAAGCAACAGGGTTGTCAATACAAAATAATTTTTTGGCGGGTCAGCGTTCTCTTCAACTCACTGCATACCACAACTACTTGCAGCATTTGGCTTAGAAACCACCAAATAAAATTTGAATCCAACATTAATTTAAACTATTTTGAAGCCTACAACCTTGTCGTGGCAGCCCCAACGCAAAAACTACCAGTCAGCTGTTTTGTCCAACATATGTGGATTGGTTGTTTTCAAAAACAACCGACCCCAAAATCTCTAGAGATTTCTGGAACACATCGGATTGAGAAATTTGACCAAAGGAAAGAAAAAATTCTACTTAATTATAAAAACCACTTTTTTCAACCAAAACTAAATTTTTTCCAATGAGTTACTTTGTTTTCTTTAAACTAATGCCAACTCCAATTTAGTTCCGAATTATTTTATTGGGCATTTAATCGTTTAAAACATTCAGATATTCATCCGTATTAACTTTACGTTTAACGTTTAACTTTTTCTATAGTTTCCCTAAATTTAACCATAGTTTTTCTCAGCCTATTTCCTATTTTGGTACGCAGGTCATATGGATAGATCCAAATGGACATGCTAAAAAAAAGTGATGCGGATGCCTTAATAAAATGGTATGTTGGTGGATTCAGAAAATTTCGATTTGTGACGATACAGACAAAAAAAAGCAAGCGATGTGTCTTGGAATTGCCTATTGAGCTCAGACGGTGAACTATATGGAAAGAGATTGAAAATTTTAATGGAAGGCAATTGAAATATTGAAGCTATCAAACATAAAAAACCTTTTGTTTTATCTTTTTATAAAGCTTAACTCTATAAAAAACACTGAATGTAATTCAGAGTATGGTAAATACAAACTGATAAAATTAGTTAATTTTACGAGTTTTCTTAAAACTATTATAAGTTTCTAGCTGAAAATTGTAAAAAATAATAGTCTAAAAAAAATTTTTCGCATTTTTCTGATCTACATTCTCAGAATAAATACTATATTGAATTGGTTATGTTTTTCAATATAAATCAAAACCTTTGGAAAACGTTAATATTTTTTACATTTTCTTTATTTTGAGCTTAGCTAGGGGTTTACTTAAGAATTTTTAGAATATTTCATTAGACTAAGTATATCACTTCCCCTGACATGGTTGACAGACCATATCAAACACTGTTGTTGACAGCAACGGAAACTTAAGGCTCTCTTGGGGGGGAAATATGTAAAACCATTAGGCAGCAATAACATTCCATAATGGTGATGCCTCTAGAAGGGGCGTAAATTTGATTTTGGCAAACATTTTTCACTGCCAAACAATTGTTTGGCTGTTTCGCTGAAATTTTATTACTTCCTCGTACATCCAGTCAAGGGGGAGCAGTTGGCTGTTGTTGTTTTCGTATTGTCAGAGTTGTCATTGCATCCCCGTGGGAGCAGTGCAAAATTGGCAGCCTCAACAACACATGTTACCCTCCTCCCTACCCCAAAAACAAGCAACTGCGCCAAAGAAACAAAAGCAACAAAAAATTGTTTGTTACCATTGATTTCTGACAACAGTGTGGCCATGGAAGCATGAAGAAAGGAAGGAAGAGAGACAAAGTTTCATGTATTGGGGTGATTTTGCTTTACTACTTTACATTTGTTGCTGCTGCTGTTTGTGGCTGTTTTGTGGGTGAAAAAGTACAAGTTGCATTAAGTTTGACTAGAACTAACTTAAAATTCCCGATAGGTGAACAATTTTAAAAAACCGTTAAAAAGAGGGAGACATTAAAATTAGCGTGACCAGCGGTGAAGCACTTTGCAAGGCGCACTCCCACACACACACACACACTGACGCACACATATAAACTCACCCAATTTCAACAGCAATTGTAAAGTGATTTCTTTTATATTTCCACAGCTTTCACACTTTGTATACTTTATAAAACATTCAATCTTTAGTACAAATATTTACTTGGTTCAGTTTATGCACATTTTGCACTTGTTTAAACACCAGCCAAACGGGGCCATCTAGTTTTTTTTTTGATCAAGTTTTTTTAAAATAATTTTCTAATTATTACAAATCAACAATATTTATTTGCTTGAATTATAATTAAATCAATTAATTTACTTTATTTGTTAAGCACTTTGTAAATAAACGAACTTGCAAGGAAATCGCCACAGCTAAAACAACTACATATGCATAAGAGCGAGATGGCTATACATACACTGATCTTGTCTAGTGTTGATCAATGCGCGTGGACAAGCGCATAAGAAGCTGGCAGAAAAGAAGATGCGGTAAAAAAAATTGTTTTAAACTTATAAAGATTCTTATAAATATTTTCATAATTTCAGTCATCGACGACCACCCGCAGCCTTTGCATTTCCCCCCACAGTTGAAAGGATTAGGAACCAGCCGCCGATGCCGCTGCCGCAGCCGTTTGTGTTTGTCTGGTCAATATGGGGTGGCTACTGTGACTGTGATTTAGGGTGGATATTTTCAACTCCAACTCAATCGCACTTCATATAAATGGCCAAACATTAAGGCAACACTTGATGTTCGAGCCACCCCCGCCGAAAAGTTGTATGCAAATGCAATGGAGAAGTCACGTGCCAGCCCCGGTCAGAGCGACTCCTTTCTAATAAGCGGGCGTATAATTGGCAGACGAACTTGAGACTACCCCAAGGCTCCCTTGGCAACTGCAATTTCTGTGTGCACTACATAAAAATCGATAGCCACAACACCCGTCCACCCACCACCAGGTTGTCGATCCTTGGAATGCTATTTGTTTTGTTTGTGTCTGGACTTTCCAGGCGAACGCCAAATGAAAGAGAGAGGGAGACAGCATTGACAGTTGCATTTGATTAATACAGGTAAAGCCTTAGCTCTCTCTGTGCTGTGAAGTTGATGACTTTTTTTATGTATTCTTTTCTTTTAAGGTAACTAAACGTGTCGAATTTTCAACCTCAACAATTAGAATTTCCGGCCATAAAACTCGAGAACTGTGGAAAAAGCGTTAGGCCAGAACCATGTCAGAGCTAGGAGGGCTTTGAAAGTGTGTTAGAAATGGATCTCTCAGCTTAAAGAACAGGAGCGGACTCAGGTAAATTTTCAATGGCCCATAGAGCTCAATAACATTCCACTCCGCCCCTGTTAATGACCAGCGATCAGAATGGAAACATTATTTTCTGGGTTGCATTTTCTCTTCGGCTTCGTCCCCCCTCCCTTGTTCAATGAACCATTTTGTTGTAGCACTAAGCCCCGACAACAACAACAACAACAACAATTAATATGGTCAACGATGCACATCTAATAATGTGTCTACAATGACGACAATAGTCCCGCTCCTCTGTATTATGTAAGGCCCTGGCTTTGTACACAAAAGCTGGGCTTGGGCAGCTGTAAAGTGCTAAGCGATTTATCATTGTGATATATGCCCGTCCAGTTCTTCTAGTGGATCTATATAAATGTATATTTTTACTATGTGCTATAAATTAACACTCCACTATTGGAGGCAGACGCTGTGGGCGGTTACTTGGTGGGTCATACAAATGGAAAACAATTAACTATTGCATGTTGCACGATCAAGATCAGGAGACTGGACCCAGTCACCACCAGACGGTGGTTAAGTGCGTCAGATTGCCAGTGGGTGATAACAACCTGGAAATGGGAAAAGGTGGGACAAATGAGCGATCGTTAAAATGAATGTGAATTTTGTTGGTGTTGATATTCCCAAAGGGACGTAAGCTGGGATTAATAAATTATGCACCTTTTTGTTTTAACTAATTGTTAACAATTTTATGAGCAATTTAAATTAAAGTTTTGTTCGAAACCGGGAAAGTTTTTAACTCCATATTACAGATAGAATTTCTAAGTTCTGATCCTGAATCTCTTTCTATGTTTCTCTTTTCTTTGTAAACTGGCTTTAATTGATTCGACCTCAGTATTGAGCCGGAGAAATATCAAACTTCATATTATCTACAAACACAATTTCAAGGTCCTAGCTCAAATATTTTGTAATAATAATAATAAATAAAACTAAGAATATCATAACCGACTTGGTTGCACGAACCGTCCGTCGGCCAAGCACATTTTGCCTCACCCTGGACCCGCTTACTACGCCTGACTTCCCTGGTCTTCCCAAGATATCAGACCGTTCAGCAGTACGGGGCTTTTACTAATGTGCCTGCTGTTCGGCATTTGTTCTAGTTCATTTGTAATATTGTATATAGTATTGTTATAGTTTTTCCAAAATCTATTTTCTATAAGCATAGCTTTTTTAATGTAAGATACCAGTCCCTCCCAATTCTCGTTAGTTTTATCGTCTAGGATATCATGTATGTAGCTCCTCCTTCCTTAAATATGGTTTGCCGAGGGTCGCCCATCTTTGATCTTTAAGACTTGGACATCTTGCTAAGAAGTGCGTCAAATCCTCATTTTCTCCGGTATTACAGATTGGGTACGGCATGTTTACCGGTCTGTTGTATGTGTTTGATGACAACGTGATAAGGTCAAGACGCGTTTTCATCACCCATGATATTTTGCTAGTTTCCAGGTGTTGCAATTTAAGAGCAGCTGTATGGTCGAAATATCTGTATATCCTAGTTTTGCTGGATCCTTTCCGCGTCATCCGTTCCGTATGCGTGCCATTATGCTGATTCTCATTGAATTCCAATCCTTCACGGAGCCTAGACCATCTTTCCAGTTGAGGGTGAGCAGTCTAGCAGGAGAGCAGTCGACTCTCCTCATAGAAAAAAAGGGTTTTCCCTATGTACCCAAGGTGTTAGTCTAAGGTATAGAAGTGCGCATCATCCACGCAAGTCTCCAAGGCTAGAGCGTATCCAGGTGCATTCGGAGGTAACCTTAGAATTTGTTTCAAAAAATATGTTTGCAGACTATCCACCTAATCAAAATAGCAATAACCCCATACCTGTGCGGCATAAGTCTGAACTGCTCTGCATACAGCGTTAAACAGTTTCCATTTACATCTGATGCTTACATTAGGTTTTGCCAAAAAGCAGTTTCAAATGCAGTTGATACTGGCTTTTGCTTCAGCGTTTCTTCTCACTACATGTTCTTTGAAAGTAAGGGTAGCCTTAAAACACACTCCAAGATACTTATACTCTGTGGCAATTTTTATGGCATCTCCTTTAAAGGTCCAGTTTTCTGATGCTGCCAGTCTGCCGCCCTTTTTGAAGACCATTATCTCAGACTTTGATAGGTTGACTTCCATTCCCCATTCGTCGCAGTATTTCTCCAAGTTGTCTATCATTTTTTGAAGCACTTCAGATTTATCGGTTAAAATGACAATGTCATCCGCATAAAGAAGCAGGCGAATATTAACATCTCCCAGAAAGAGGCCTCCTTGCAGACTATCATGTAGATCTTCCAGATACAGCGCAAACAACAGGGGGGAGAGTA
This sequence comes from Lordiphosa magnipectinata, assembly GCA_037044535.1. Lineage (NCBI taxonomy): Eukaryota > Metazoa > Arthropoda > Insecta > Diptera > Drosophilidae > Lordiphosa > Lordiphosa magnipectinata. The sequence continues at coordinate 789,980 of JBAMBO010001377.1, forward strand.
TACATACATCCTTGTCTTACTCCGACTCCAGTCCCAAAATAGCTCTATAGTAGATTATCCGTCCAAACCGCCGCTTCCGTTTGACAGTATACTCTTTCCAGAAAGTTGATAAATTTCGAAGTGACTCCCATTTTGTGCAGTTTATACCAGAGAAGATTCCTTGGCACTTTAACAAAAGCTGCTTTAAAATCTACGAAAAAGCCATATACTTTTTTCGACTCTTGCAAATTCAGGTTGATGATCGCTGACAGATTGTATATGTTATCCACCGTAGAGTTGCCCTTTCTGAACCCGGCTTGATACTCCTTCATCTTATTATAATGGCTTACCCATCTTGTAAGCCTATTGTTTAAGATGCCCATAAGAATCTTCGCAATTCAATTTCCAAACGAGATTCCTCGATAATTTGACGGTAGGTTGGGGTCGCCCTATTTGAAAATTGGGAACACAATGTTGGTTGAACAACATTTTTCAGTGACTTCCATGCTTAGCGAGTTATTAAAAACTCCTGCCAATGATTCCAAGAATTTGAACGGAGCATTGATAACAAATTCGTAGGGAATTCGGTCCTCTTCAGGGGCTTTATTTTCCTTTGTCTTGTTTAGGGCTATAAGCACCTCAGACGTTGTGTTATCACTATCTAGTATCTCGTTCTGTATAAGGTTTCTTGCATATTGCATGTTGCACCCCTGTGCGTCAGGGTTTAGCAGATTTTTGAAGTACTCCTTAAAGTCACCAACATTAATATTGCTTCCTACATGAAAGGTTCCATTTTTAAGTTGTCGAGCTAGACTCCACCATTGCTTGCTGTTGTTTATCACATCCAGTCGTTTTTCCAGATCAGCCAAATATTTTGTAGTTGAAGCACTTTTAATCCGATTCAAAACTGGTTCCAAACCAGTTTAATATATAACTTGCTTCTCATATTCATAGCTTAAATCATTTCTGATATACGGGCCCGGAACCACTTTTCAACTGGTTCGGAATTCGTTTAATCTAAAGCTTGGTACGGCTATACTTGAAAAGTGTGTGCGAAGTCTCTGCACATTATTTCGTCGATATCAAGTTTTATTAACACAATTTAACTTGGAGGGAAAGTTTAAATTAATTAAGAGCGTATAGTTATGTTTGCCTCCAATGCTGGAATAGTTGCTATAATAGCTTTTTGTGATGTGCAAGAAGCGTTTGTGAAGGCACTTAGGTTTCGACTGCGTTAGGTTAATCCTTACTTGCAGTAAAGACCCAAGAGGGACAGATGTAAAACGTTAATAAATCGCAAATAAATATGTGGTTTTTATGTCCATCCTGACCTTTATTTGTAATTTTTCAATAATTTACTCCAATAGGCAAATGTTGCTCCATGGACACGACTAGGGAAGGGGCTGAATCGACTGCTTGGGACATGGCTTCTTGTTGTTAATACAACGGCATAGATCAGGAGATGTCGTCCACGACTTGAGGCCACAAATAAGTCCCAAATTCGACCATTGAAAAGTTGTGCAGCTCATCCATTCGACATACAGAATCGCTGTCTTCCACAATTGAATCACTTAGTGCTGGGTGAAAGTTTCTCATTATCAGACATCTCGTACGAGGAGCTTTAAGTTCTGTAAAATAGAACTAACACGTATTTATATGCATGGCATGCGCACACCTTCTTTGCAAGGTGGCAAAAACGACATGTGTGGAGCCAACTTCCACTCCACATTGCTGCCTCTTCGAGTTGCGAAAAAATTTTTTTCGTTTATCTAGTAAGAAGTTGAATTTTGTTAGTTGTAATCTACCAATGCATTTCATATCATTTACTCAACTCAGAATCTATCGAAAACAATTCAAAAATCGAAAGTAAAAACGATTTATCTATTGTAACAAATGAATCGTTTGGTTAGTATGGTTAGTGAAAATGATCAAAACCTCTAAAATTTGGTTCCAACCAAAATCTTTTAGCAAATTTCACTTTTGAAACTAGGCATCTTTGTAACAGACGTGATTCGGTATGGGTTTTCATAAATTTTTCGTCCGGCTCGAGGAACCAGTTTAACCCAAACGCCGGTCAAACGCTCATTTCTGAGTCCATTTACCAAATTATTTCTTTAAAGTGCGTTATTCCTGACCACAAAATGTAAATTTGTAAGCAAATTGTCAAACTTCTATCGAGTTTTAAAGGGAAACTCGTTTTTCTTATCGAATGCTTGATTTCTCTTAAAAAAGAACTCTCGCATATTGTACATTAGCTTATCTGAGGATTTTCTCGCCTTGCATTCACAACTGATTATGAAATCCTCTTTTATAACCCTTACCAAACACTCACCATAATAATGCCAATAAATCTCTTCAGTTAAGCTGCAATAACAATAACAAAATCAGAAACATGCAAAAATCAATGATGTTGAATTTCCATTTGCCATCAAAATGTATACAAAATAATGGAAATTTGGTGCAACAAAAACGAACGAAATCGAAAATCCCGAATCAAGTTTCCCCCCCCTTTGTGTGTGTGTGAGTGTGTGTGTGTGCATTCCCAGGCGATGATAATCGCACTAAGGGTTGGAAAAAAAAAGCTAGAGCTACCTACCCTCGCAATAGTGAAACTGCAACTGCAGAGTGCAATTGAGACAAGCAACCCCTAAAAATGAACCGGGTTCCCGTTTCCCAATGTATTTCGCTTGGTGGATGGCATTTGCAATGACAAACAACAATAAAAATTCGATATCGAGACGATCGATCAATAAGCAGTTACATACACTGGCACAATCACAATCTGTGCTGCGATGACGATGATGGCCCATTCATTGCGTGAAATTTTTGAGACAAAGCGGCGACGTGCCGGGGACATAATGTTTTGTTATTATGGAGCTCCTCCCGATCGGGACAGCTGCGCAGGCGCCACAGCTGAGGGAATCATCATCATCATTGTTGTTGTCGTCGTCGTCTCGTGGCAGCTTCTCGTTTTGGTGGTGGGCTAAGCTGGTTGTCAAAATGTAGTTTTTTCCTTTTTTCTTTTTTGGTACAGTAGCTCACCCCTGGATGGGTATTTTGGGAAGGTTTATACGAGATTTTGAATTGGGATAAGTGAAGTTGTGTGATTGTTTTCAAATATTTATATGCGTTACTTGTAGTGCTGTGTAAATATTGTTCAATTCACTATGAAACATCTGCATCAGCAACTATTCTAAGGTCCTTTTGACCTTTGGGATTATTGTAATTGGGATATACAAACAAAAATCTGGCTGAGTCCGGCAGAGACTTCGTTGTATTCTTTCTGCAGGACAACTGGTTACACTGCAGTTTGATTTTAAGATGGAGGTTAACCGAACAAGAAAGAACAACTATGTTAACAGTCACTGAACAGAAAAGAGCAATTGGAGAAGAACCTGTTCAGAGCATTTCAGCATTTTGCTATTTTACTTCTGAATACAATACAACAGTGAAAGACAATATCAGCCTTTCCTTGACAAATTCAGTTTAGAAAATGTAGTCGCACTGGATGACAATCAAATCAATCCATTGATTAATGAAAGCCGACGTTATTCAACTCGGGAGGTTGCCGAAAAGCTTAACGTATCATATAAAACAGTATGAAACCACACAAGAATGCTAGGCCTTTTCTTCTTTTTGAATTCGATTGATCGGCTTTGATAATAATTGACTTTTACAAAAAAGCGAATCAAGAATTCGGCTAAAACGTTTTGCCGTCAAGAGTGTAGAATGAAAATAAAGAAAATGTAAAGTTTAAAGCAAAATAACACAGTTGATTCTTGAAATCTGGAACAATTATCTGTTCCTTTTCCGCATGATTTGATCGAAATGGAAACCAGAAACATATATGCAGTTTATTAGTCAAATGTTACGAAAACGATTCATATGAAACAATTCAAAACGCGGGAAAGAAATAATAATGATGAGCGAAAACGAATGAGCCGGCTCAAATCACATCAAAAGTGGTGAGAAGTGATGTACAGTTAATACATAGCTTTTCAAAATTGGTTATGCTGTTCGGAAGTTATGGTGAAATATATAAATTCACCTGTCGAAAAGGACCAAAAAATCTTTAGAAAAATTTGTACCACTAAAAAAAATTTTGTTTCTTCTTTTATAAGAACCCCAATGAATCAGAACCGATCGGTCCTATGGCAGCTATACGTTATAGTCATCCGATCTTGACCAAAATTTGTAAATCTGTTTGAAAGCATATAATATTAACAATAGCCGAGTTTTATGACGCTAGCATTGAAAACAAAAAAGTTTTTTTCACTAAGACTCATTTTCCGACCGATCGGTCCTATGGCAGCTATATGTTATAGTCATCCGACTTTGACCAAAATTTGCAAATCTGTTTGAAAGCATATAATATTAATTATGGCCGAGTTTTATGACGCTAGCATTGAAAACAAAAAAGTTTTTCTCACTAAGACCCGTTTTTTGACCGATGGTTCCTATGGCAGCTATAAGATATAGTCATCCGATCCGGTTGGTTCCGACATATTAGCAGCGTGCAGTAAAAAGAAGACTCTGTGCAAAATTTCAGCTCGATAGCTTTAAAACTGAGAGACTAGTTTGCGTAGAAACAGACGGACAGACGGACAGACAGACGGACAGACAGACGGACAGACAGACGGACAGACAGACAGACAGACAGACGGACGGACAAAGCTCAATCGACTCAGCTCATCGCCCTGATCAAGAATATATATAGTTTATGGGGTCGGAAATGAATATTTCTATGCGTTGCAAACTTCTGGGCAAAATTATAATAAAAATCGCTCCAAAAAAAAGTTTGATTTTCGGACTTCAATATGGCGAGTCTTCAAAATTCGTTAAATGGTTAAACATTCGATTTTGATTAAGCTTTCAAAAACCACTAGATCTTGTATGCACAGAGAAAAATATCCGTTCGAATTGTAACGAAATCATGAACTTTTGTTGACGATAGTCTACTAAGCACGCTTATTTGATATTCATCAACATTCGTTCACCTAATGCTATAAACATTTTGATCTCACACATGAACGGTTTGGGCTTGTCTTATAAACAAGGTTGCAAACCTGTAAAATTTTTGTTCGGCGGCTCGAACCCGTGGTAAATTCTAAGGTTCGGTTCGCGGACCGGTTACTGTACTAATCGAACGCAAGGTTTTGGTTCGAGTCTGGATTCATAGATTGTTTAATAGGTGACCGGTGTTTGCCTCAACATTCGGTCAAAATTTGGACATATGTTTGATCAGGAGATTACCAAGCTATGTATATGAGTCGTCGAGTCGACTGGACCACTTTACTTATTGTTATCATTCATAGGTGTTGTAATAAGTCTTTCAAAAGTGCCTGGTCTTTGAATTTAGGAAGCCTCACCTTCTACGTACATACCCAGCCAGCATTTTATGAAATTTCTGAGCACATTTGAGTCTTTTTTGAGTCCTCTGGCTGATATAAAATAGTCATAAATGATACTTTTGTCGGGATAATAAATGGTGCCCAAGCCGAGAATCTTCTTAAAGAGTCGTTTATAGCCCGTTTTTCTCATCAGTTTTGACTCAATTTCGTTTTATATTTCCAATCACTTGCGAGTCTTTTTCTGGTCGTATTTCAATAAATCACGTTTTGAGCATATCCATGAGCCATTTCCGAGTATTCTTTAAATCGGACATGAATTTCATCTCTTTAATCTTCAAAAGAGCAGAACGATTCTTGTTTAAATGATCTTCCAAATGCATTTGCCTTTCCCCTTTTGCGACTATACTTATATTTTTCTTTCTTCTCGGAATCGCAATACGGATTGGATTTCTGAAAAGCATTTTTAATTATCAACTGAAGCGATTCTATACAATACTATAAGATTTTTTCGATAATATTGAGAAAACTAGAAAAGATCTCTTAAGAAATTGACTTAAATGTTTGTTTGAACCGAAACTTTTTATTTGTATACAGGGGCTTGGTTCGGGCTCAGATTCGGGGGCTCAAATATTTGAAGGGTTCGGTTCATGGTTTGTTTCGAGGAACGCGGAAAACCCGAACCGAACCTGTTTTTTGGGGTTCAGGACCGGTTTGCAGCCTTGCTTATAAACATTTTGTTCTGAACTAAAGACATGTTTTAGAAACATTTTGTGCTTGGTTAATTAACAATTCAGGCTTGTTTTAAAAATATAATATGCTCGCTTCAAGAACATTTTGTTCTCGCTTTGGTCGGAGAAGGAAGAATGGAACGAACACACACAAACACATCCGCAAACACCACAACACCCTTTTCTCAGCTGTAGCTGGAATTTGTTACAATTTAAAAATTTTGGTTTATTTTACTTGTCTGGGATTTGTATTCAGGACCTCGAAAACTGACGACATCATCTTAGCCCACACGACTATAAAGCTCACGCGAGAAACAGCGACAAAATCATAGTAAAGAATGATGCGCTTAAGCTTGGCATTTAGACACTCTGCTTGCAACAAGCACTGTAGCACTAGAGGGAAGTAATTATACATATTGTGACCGAGATCGAGGGCTCGCATCGCCATCGAACTATGATCATTTCCGACCGCCAGTTTTAAAGCTATCTTAACCGAACTTTGCGTGAAGTCTTTAGGTGCCAGCCGAGCTAAGTCGATTATAGCTTATAGTCCGTCCGTCTGGTCTGTGTGTCTAGTTTCAGTACGCAAAACTAGTCTCTCAGTTTTAAAGCTATCGAGCGGAAATTTTGCACATAGTCCTCTCTTGACTGCACTCTGCTAATATATCGGAACCGACCGGATCGGATGACTATATCTTATAGCTGCCATAGGAACCATCGGTCGAAAAATAGGTCTTAGTGAGAAAAACTTTTTTGTTTTCAATGTAAGCGTCCTTAATCTCGGTCATTATTAATATTATAAGCTTTCAAACAGTTTTGCAAATTTTGATCAAAATCGGATGACTATATCTTATAGCTGCCATAGGAACCATCGGTCGGAAAATGGGTCTTAGTGAGAAAAACTTTTTTGTTTTCAAGTGAATCGTTCTTAAGCTTGGTGATTATTAATAAGAAACACTTTCAAACTAATTGAAAAAGTTGATCGACATCGGGTGACTATATCTTATGGTTGCCATAGCACCGATTCACAGTGGTTTCTGCCATAGGCCAAAAATAAAAAATGCAAAGTGAGAATTTATGCTTCAAACATGTTGTCTCTATATCGCAAAAGAATGAGCTTTTCAATTGTATAGTTGATTTTGTTTCATTACAACCGTACTCTATAAAAGTGGCTTCAAAAGAGAGAGCCATGAAATAGATTGGTTCTTACTGTGAGAGCTTTTTGAGATTTAAGTGAAATTTAAAACAATTAGAACAACATTAAATTAAACTAATATTGAAGAAACTTAAACTGAATCGTCAAAAGAAAGGTGCTTACTTTATTTTTTAATATATTTAATGTTTTTAGTTTGTTGAGTTCTTTTATAAAAATTTATGTTTTGTCAGTACTATTTTTTTGTGTGCCATTGTCCAAGTGATATAAATTCAGCTAAAGTAATAGTGATGATCCCCCCGGATTCCCCCAATTAGACTTATTTGATAACATTGGTCAACCTTCTAAGATTCTAAAACTACAAAGTTTAGCTGCCGGAAGTTGTGTTATATCCCAAAGTCTAGAGTGTGCTTGTTTTTTTTTTTACTATTTGTTACTGCGGTGCAACTGTTACATTCCTGGTCTCTGTTTTGTTGTGTTCGATTTTTTTTTTAATCTGTATTTTATTTACTGGATTTACTATAAAATCTGAGATTGCAGCGATAAATAGTGTGTTTTATTATGAATTCTTTGTTTTTTTTTTGAGAATTTATGAATTAATTTTATTTTTTTTATGTTAAGTGAAGGCTTTTAATACAAAAACTAACATACCAAAACAAAATAAATACAAATTGAAACACATATAAAAAATTGTATATAAATTTTTTCCTAGAATTGGTAAAATTGTATGGTAGTGGTGGGAGTGTGAGATCTCATCATATCTAACGGTTTTATAAAGCAAAGTTTCAAGTCAATATATCAACTGAAAGTATTTTTGGCCGCAATCTCCATACAAGCAGGCCCACTGTGCGATTGATCGAAAAATGGGTCTTAGTAAAAAATTTTTTTCTCTGATTACTAATTTTATATGCTTTATAATAGCAAAATTTGCTAGAAATCTGATGACGATAGGTCGGAAGTAAGAAATATTTTTGACTGTAGTGTTCATATTCTCTGATATTTCAAAACCAGCAATTTGCATTGTTATTGTGACTTAGACCTCCGCATAAACGTGCTACATGTCCTCCATCAGCAATTTAAGCATTTGTCACTGTCTCATACTTAGATAGCTTCCTCACAGGCGGCTCCTGGCTCATGGTTAACTGTTTTCAACCAAAAAAGGGGTGACATACGTCGTTTGTCCAATTTGTTGCGCAATCAGTATGCTAGTACGTGTATGCTGCAGCGCCCAGTACCATTGGCCCGTGGCCATTTAAAATGTGGCGAGAGAGAACTGAATGTGGGCCTTGTGTTTAGCTGGTAATTGGTTTGTCATTAACTGCCAGGATAGCTACGGAAAGTGCATTGAACTCATTGAATTGCTGGCCTTACCAGCTGCTTCCTCTACCATTATAGCCTACTGATCTTGGCACGTTCTTTTGCTTCCTTTTGGATTTAGTTACCTTTTGCACCTTTTGCACCTTTTGCCTCTTGTGTGCGTTAATTTATGACCTGCATCAAAATACAGCTGACGATTGTAAGAATTTCCGGTTTATTGCTTTCTTCTGAACGATTGAAAATCTTGATTTTTTCACATCGTTTCCCATGCTGGAAAGATTTATGGTTGCGCAGCAATTTATATGCTAAGAACTTTGCTATCAATAATGGGCCATATATATCCGTATCTATGGAACATGTGAGTAGTTGGGCTTCCACTTAATACTCTTAAATGTGATGAGGGTGCTTCAAGCTTTTGTTATGTCCATGGCCAATTACTAAAATGCGACACTTTACTCTCCGAGAGGGAGACTCTGGTGTTCATTTAACGATACAACAAAAGCCCCATGTTACTTTATCACCAAAACTTAATCTAGGGGGGGAAAAAATGTAAATGGCCGGGGGGATGAGGGCATAACCCAAAAATGAGAAATGTTTCAATCAATGCAATTTTCAATGTTGTAATTAAATATTGATTGGTTAGGGTTAAAAATCAATTGTACTTTTTGTGGTTATGTAACCCGCATTTAATCAAATTAGTTTCTGGTAAATCTGTGTACACAATGTTACTTAGTTTTCTTCATTTTTGTATTTTTAATCCTTTTCGTCCCAATATTCCATGCAGATGTTTGACTTGCACTCTAAATGCCTTGTTCGCAGGATTAACCCAAGCTGTAGGGAGATGGTGTGTGGTAGCTAGCTGTAAAGCTGGACCAGCAGCATGTGTGCTGATTTTTGCACTATTGATGCGGCATTCGTAAGCCGTATTAATTTTCAATAAGTGCATTGAGGTCTATAAAATGTTTGATAAATGAGCACAGCGGCAGGCCAAAGAAGAAGAAACAGCAGCAGCAGCAGCATTAAGCAGACGCGTCCAATGGCACGTGACTTCTAGGGAACAACGTGACTGTGAATTTTGCTCAACAATTTGTTAATCTAACTATAAAATTGGCTTATGATAATGAAAGTGTGAACTCATGATCTAAAGATGAATTTATGGATGAAAGATGTGTTCAAAACCGAACTCGATTTCAATTCCACTTTCTCTTTGTGATTAAGATACAAAAATGGGGAGCAAAAGCAGGGCTCAAATTTGAACTGAACTTAATTTTGTTGATTTTAATGTTAGCGTTCTTACTCTGATAACTCTGATATGTTTTAAACGAAGTTAGCTTAGAGCTGGCAAAGCCTCATATGCTAGATCCAGCGACTATAGGCCAATAAGCCTATCCTCATTTCTTCTCAAAACTCTTGAAAGACTAATCGACGTCCACCTAAGGCAGACTATTAACCCTTCTCTCTTAGCAAATACGCAACACGCATACTGCAAAGGCAGATCTATAGAAACGGTCTTATATAAAAATACGAGAGCGTAAGTTAAAGTCGGCTCTAACCGACTTCGATATACCCGTTACTCATGGAAACAAATGTTTATTAGCCTTCCTGTATGCCTGAGGTGGGTCAGCCGAAAAGTATGCAACATTTTTTAACTCGGCTATTTATTATCCGCCAGATATTAATAGACATTTGTCAATTACTAAATCCAACATAAATGACTCCAAATTCATCACGATAAACAGATCAGACAACAAAACTTTTGAAAACGTCGGTCAAGCCCGACTATTACATACTCTGCACCCTTAATGTCGCAGCTCGAATTTGGTCACGAGTCAAACGGCCAGTTAACACACAACGCAGTGCGCTCTCTAAGTCTCTCTCTCTCTCTCTCTCTCTCTCTCACTAAGATTGCTGCTGAACGCAATGCTTAGGTTATGGGTGGAGTGGGTGGTGGGCGTTAACTGACCGTTTTTTGCTCATAACTTGAGTATCGTTCATCCGATCTTTATCATTCCTTCAGCAAATCGATAAATAATTTTGAGTACTAGATATCTCTAGAAAGTACGAACCATCTATCATCAAAACTGTAGGAGATATGACGTTTTTTCCAAATTGCGGGGGCGTGACAAAAATTGAAAATAAACTTGATCTGCGTGCAGACAATAGGAGTCTACATTTCAAATTTGGTTGCTCTAGCTCTTCTAGTCTCTGAGATCTAGGTGTTCATACAGACAGACGGACGGACGGACAGACGGACAGACGGACATGGCTATATCGAATCGGCTGTTGATGCTGATCAAGAATATATATACTTTATATGGTCGGAAATGATTCCTTCTGGCTGTTACATACATTTGCACGACTTTAGTATACCCTTTTACTCTACGAGTAACGGGTATAACAAAAAAGTCTTGCGGCATTTTTATTGAATTTTCAATTGTTCATAAAATTGGTTATAATAATGCGATTTAAGTCAAATATGCGCCGTTTTGTTCGATGACGAGTTCCCAACGAGATGCCAACTTCATAATGCCCCTCTTATAGAAGCTCGCTTCCCTATTGGCAAAAAACTCGGAGAGCCAATTTTCACAGGACTCTCTTGTGGCCAACTTCCGACTACCAAACTCGTTCGCCATGGACAGAAATAGGTGGTAATCACTTGGTGCGAGATCCGGACTATACGGTGGATGCAAAAGAACCTCCCATCCGAGCTCCCGGAGCTTCTGGCGCGTCACCAAAGATGTGTGTGGCCTGGCGTTGTCCTGATGGAAGACAATTCGGCCTCTGTTGATCAAAGATGGCCTCTTCTGCATGAGTGCTGCATTCAAGCGGTCCAATTGTTGGCAGTACAGGTCCGAATTGAGCGTTTGGCCATAGGGGAGCAGCTCATAGTGGATGATTCCCTGCCAATCCCACCAAACACACAGAAGAACCTTCCTGGCCGTCAATCCAGGCTTGGCCACCGTCTGGGCAGCTTCACCGCTTTTCGACCACGACCGTTTGCGCTTCACGTTGTCGTAAGTGACCCACTTTTCATCGCCAGTCACCATCCGCTTCAAAAACGGGTCGATTTTGTTGCGATTCAGAAGCGATTCGCATGCATCCATACGGGAAAAAATGTTTCTTTGCGTCAAGTCGTGTGGCACCCATACATCGAGCTTCTTTTTGAATCCAAGCTTCTTCAAATGGTTTATAACGGTTTGATGACTCATGCCCAGCTCTTGGCCGATGCTACGGCTGCTACTATGCCGGTCTCTTTCGATCAATTCAGCGATTTTATCGCAATTTTCGACGACAGGCCTTCCGGACCGTGACGCATCTTTGATCACCTCTGCACCAGAACGAAAACGTTGAAACCATCGTTATGCGGTGGAAATGGAAACTGTATCGGGTCCATAAACTGCACAAATTTTATTGGCAGCATGAGATGCATTTTTGCCTTTATCGTAGTAGTACTGTAAAATAGGCCGTATTTTCTCTTTATTTTGCTCCATGTTTGCGACGCTATAACTCACGAACGACTAAAAACAAACAACAATAAATCAAACACGTGTTAGCGCGTGAAAAGAGCTTTCCAAAAAGCTCTAGCGTGAACCGATGCGACGAATACAACTAGAACTACGCGCTTGCAAAGACAAGCTTGCGGGAATACCGCAAGACTTTTTTGACAACCTTATATTTCCTAGTTTCAAGGATTAAAAAATGGCTTGAAATAAAAGAATACTCTCTTATAGCATTTCTGGACAATGGTAAGACTGGTGCCATCACCACTGCCTTGAAGGATGTGGAAGTGGATCCGCCACTGGTTGGATTCATCAACCTAATGCTCTCAAGTAGAGCAGTGAATTCAAGTCTTAGTAGTGCAACTACTCGTAGATTCGTACACCGAGGCACCCCGCAAGGGGGTATTCTTTCCCCGCTTCTCTGGGTCGTAGGAGTCAACAAATTGCTGCGCCTCATGGAGGCGAAGGGACACGTGGTGGTGCCTTATGCAGATGACATTGCTATATTCAAATGCGAAAGTTTTCCACAAACCTTATGTGACCTCATGCAGACCGCGCTGGCGACACTTTCTGAGTGGGCGTCTTCTTGCGGTCGAAAAACGGAGATACAAAGTTCCAGATCTTATCCCTCCCAAACAACATCAGTTTGAAATTCTAAAACGCTGCCATGTACCTGGGCGTCGTACTGGACAGGAAACTACTCTGGCACGAGAATATAAAGAAGGCATCCATTGCCCTCTTCTCATGTAAGCAAGCGATAGGCCGCCCTTCGAACCACCGCAACGAAAGCACTAAACACCATATTTCATCTTCTTCCTCTAGACTTGATGTCTAAACAGTTAGAGGGCATTGCAGCCCTGAGATTAAGAGAGACTGAATCCTGGAACGCGGGTAACTCAGGACAGTCAACTATACTAACTCGGCAAAAACGCGCTTCCCGCCATTACAGACTATTGTATACCCACCATGTCATTCCAGAAACTTTATGAAGTCAATATCCCTAGCAGACGCGACTGGGATAACTTGCCCCACTGTAGAGCAAATGCCATCAATATCTACACTGATGGATCTAAGATCGATGACAAAGTAGGAGGGGGAGTTTTCTCCACCTACCTAAATATGGAAATCTCGTTCCGCCACCCTGATCATTGCAGTGTGTACCAAGAAGTTATTTTAATATAACTTCGATGAGGACTTTGCTTTGCCTCGAAGTTGAGTTTGCTTTGCCTTGCTGAGGACTTTTCTTTGTCTTGATGATGACTTTGCTTTGCCTCGATGAGAACTTTGCCTCGACGAGGACTTTGCTTTGCCTCGATGAGGAATTTTCATTGTCGATGAGGACTTTGCTTTACCTCGATGAGGACTTTGCTTTGACTCGATGAGAACTTTGCTTTGTCACGATTAGGACTTTGCTTTACCTCGACGAGGACTTTGCTTTGCCTTGATGAGGACTTTCCTTTGCTTCGAAGATGAGTTTGCTTTGCATCGATGAGGACTTTTCTTTGTCTTGATGATGACTTTGCTTTGCCTCGATGAGAGCTTTGCCTCGACGAGGACTTTGCTTTGATTCGACGAGGACTTTGCTTTGCCTTGATGAGGACTTTGCTTTGCCTCGATGAGGAATTTTCTTTGTCGATGAGGACTTTGCTTTACCTCGATGAGGACTTTGCTTTGCCTCGATTAGAACTTTGCTTTGACTCGAAGAGGAGTTTGCTTTGCCTCAATGAGGAATTTTCTTTGTCTTTTTCCATCCAGTCATCCAGGAGGCCGTAAAATACCATAGCACACTCGTGATCGAAGAAGGGAATTTATACATTTACTCAGATAGTCAAGCAGCGCTAAGGGCTTTCGACTCGTACACCAATAACGTCAAGACGCTTACGGCATACCGTAGATCCTTAAATGCGATCGTTCTGCATCTCCATATCCATCTCATCTGGGTACCTGGACACCGTAACATTGAGGGTAATGAGTCAGCCGACAAACTGGAAAGACAGGGTACTATCATTCAGCTCCTCCCGAAGAAGAGCTTGATAGGGATGCCCTTAGCCTCATACAAGCTTAGCCTAATACAAGGAATGAAACCTGGCGCCTGGCTACGGAGCGATAGAATAACCTTCCGATTTGCGCTGTAGCTAGGGTCACATGGCCCTCGTTTAACCTAAAACGAGACAATAGTCTTTTGCGCCAAAGTAGAAAAAACATCTCACTTCTGGTTGGGGCCCTAACGGGTCACTGCCTCATCGGCAGGCATGCAGCACGCTTGGGCATCGCTCACAACGACTTCTGTTGAAGCCGCTAGTGTGAGGAAGAGGAGGAGACATTACTGCATCTTTTTTGCCATTGCCCAGCTCTTAGTAGAATGAGACTCAAAACTCTTGGTCAACCCTTTCTACTCAACCTCTCTGAAGAGTGCGAGATAGAGATTCCGTCTCTACTGAAATTTGTAACGTTGTCATAATGGTTCAGTCGGGAGGAACCGCCCCTGGCTTAAATAGGGAATTATATGGTATCGCAATGGGCCTATCTTGGCCTAAGTGCCATCTCAATCTAACCTAACCTAACCTAGCTTAGTCTTCTCGTTCTTACCTAAAGTTTGACGTTTCAGTTTTTCTCTTGTGTTAATAATAATAAAATTGGGTTGATGTTTTTTGTTAAGCAAATGAATTTCTTTAAACTGAAAGATCCAGAAACTCAATTGTCTTTGCTTTGTTTATTTACAGTAAACACTCACTTCAAGTATGTACAAAAATGTGCTTGGCATACAGGATCTCTGTCTGTTTATTGTATTTATTGAGTGATTTATATTCTCTGAAGATTCGTCTTCTTGACGCTAACGCTTAACGGTCTTGGCCGCTGATGCCCGCCAGTCGCTTCTGCTCCGTGCGAGCTGGCACCAGTTGTTCACACCTAACTTGGCAATATCTTCCCGCACCTTGTCTTCTCATCTTAGTGGTGGTCGTCCCTTAGGGCCTCTCATACTGGACCTTTTTCATCCATGCACGCGTAATCCAGCGCAGCCGCTGTTGTTTAATGCGGTCCATAAATCCTCCGAAGAATCTTTCGCTCGAAAACACCAATCGCCGCCTAATCCGCTGATGATATTGTCCATGCCGTATTGCAGGACTGGGATGATAAGCGACTTGTGTAGTGCAATTTCGTTTTTCGACAGAGGGCTCCTGCTCTCTAACTACCTACTGAGTCCGTAGTAGCATCGGTTTGACAGAGTTATTCTTCTTTGGACTTCCAGGCTGATGTTGTTGTCGCTGGTTATCGTTGTTCCGAGGTGAACAAAAAGTGCAATAGTGCAATTCCTTGCTTTTCGTGGAAGTACTCAGTTGAGGTATCAAAAATCAAATTCCGTAGTGCGTCAGCGCATCTCCGGTAGTCAGCTTCATCTAAAGCAGAGATGGGCGCGTCGTGACGTTCACGAGGCAGCCCTGCCTGCGTGTGCATTGTGAACGTCGCGATGCGCCCATCTCTGATCTAAAGCAGGGGCCGGCAAAATACACATGCTCACTTTGGCCCGTGTGTGTTTAACATCGCGAGAGCGCGCTCATTTGGCATGGCTTTGTTGTTTCAAAAGAGAGCAGTATAAGCACGTATACTGTCGGTGTGTCGACGTCGCTGCCGCAGAGCGAAGTCGTATACACTTCAGAAAGGGAGGCGCCGGTCTCTGATCTAAAGGATTGCATCATCTAAGCAGTGCCCCAAACGGCCAAACCGGCCACTTTCGCGGCATTGCGAATCGCACCTGATTAAATACTAAAATAAATTTGCTGCAGTTTATAAAATTCTAGAAATTATTTGATACATGTTTATTTTTGCAAGTTTTTTACATATCTTAGTAGGCCAAGATTTACAGTAAACTCGTTATGCTTCAGCAGACAAAGTTTGATACTCATTCACCCGTTGGCACTCGTTGGGTAAACAACTATTACTTTTTCTTTTCTTTATTTTTTAAATTGCCATTATTTTTATAAACCAATTGCACAGTGCAGCACCGTTGACGGTATTGTAACATTTCCTGATTTTTTTTTATTTATATTTCCTTAAATTACTTCTGTAGTAGCCATGTTTCAATGCAGACCCTGCAGTAGCCATGTGTCTATGCAGTCTCGGCAAAACGCATGTTCGCAGCTGTTCGACTGCACCGCGTCTTCAAGAACATCTGCACATATCGGGCAGTTGAGCTCTTCGTCTACATCGAAGCCCATGCTGATATATTGTGGACTGAAGTGATTTAAAATCGACCAAAATAATTTTTATTTTTACCTCCCAAAAGTGTCGCAAAGTGGCCCGAAGAGAGGAAACTGGTATTTTGGATTAAACAAAAGCAACATATTACTGGTACTATTTTGGTTCTAAAAACTTATTTTATTAAGGTTTTTCTTTGAGTAAGAGCCCTTAACGTTTACCAAATTAGGAAGTAAAATATTTAAGAAAAATTCAACAATGATATTTACAAATAAATATCGTGAGTGATAAAAAAAATTGTGAACATTATACTCCAAAATATGTATCACATAATTATAACTTGATATTTATCACAAGCGATAAATATCACTAATATTTTCATCTCGATTGATGGTTTTAATTTTTTATCAAACTGTTAAGGAAATGAAAGATAAATCGGGGACAATACTTCGCGTCAACAGTTCTGACCACTAAACACAAAGTTTTAAGTGATCTCGTTATATTATTCTTATTCAAATGAAATATAATTTAGCAATTCATCGTTAAGCTTGACCAATAATATGTGCTCAAGCGACTTTGCGCTTAATCGAGTTCTCAACCTGGTAAAAATATATGGTAGTGCATTGAACGCCCTTTCTACAGAGACTTGTGTTGCTGGCCCAGCAGGAACAATTTCTGCAATTTTTTCCCAAAGTTGTTTCTTTATATTTATGTCCTCGCCAGTACTGCACGACACTGCCGTCGATACAAATCTGTTTACCGTATTGTAAATTTGTTATTTTGATTTCGATTGATTTGTCATCAATTGGCGTAAAGAACATTTGGTCAGATTTTAGAATACTATACTTCGCATTAGACGATGTACTTGGCATTTCTTTAGGACTTCTTTCAGTGCCACATATTTCTTTGCAAGCTCATAAACAAAAAAATTTGTCGGTAAATTCAACAAATTCTGCTGTTAAAATGCTACAACCCATAATTTTGGATTGAACCTATCGCCAAGTACAGTAAAAGAGGCGTAAACAAATATCGTAATGACTACGGGATATCACAGTAGATTTCAACCAGAAATCACGGTTGAAAATGCTCCAACCAATAAAAATGGTTATTTTACCATTGTTTAAAAGTAAACAGCGCCAGTATAGCACAAACAATACAAATACCACACACCACAGTGCAAATTACAATGTACTAATTCTGAAAAATATTGAATTATTAAGAATTTCATAAAAAATTTTCTTACTCTGGGGTGACTTGAACTCAGGGTCCACGATTTGCACGCCATATCAACTGGCTCGGCTATTACTTACTCGGCTGTTACTTATATTGAATCTGCCCATAAGTAAACACTCATAATTTCTTGAACGTCGCATAAAAAGGGGCCCACTTGTAATTCTCAAGTTCGAATTCACTAATAAATAATATAAATACTGCAACTAAGTTCAGGGCGTCCAGAGAACTATTTTAATGGTAGCTTTTACTGACGAACTCGTAAACCAGAAAATAACAACAAAATATATTAACTTACTGTTACGTGCTAGGTACTATTTCAATGGTACAATGTTTTACTGCAAGTCGCAGTTTCAAAAACAACAACAAATCAAAACACTGAAATTACGCTATATATAATATTAACTATTTGTAAGGGTAATTTATACCAAAAAATCAGTAAAGAAGAACAAATTACATGAAACCATATTTCGCAGTAAAATTGGGGTGTATTCACACCCCAGCTGTCTAAGCTGCGCTTCACAAAGGAGTCTCCCATTACCATTACCATGTCTTGTGTCTGCAGCATTGTGGTACACTCCGGAATAGGCTTAAATGAAGAGCAAAACTCTTCGATGAAAATCCAGTCAATAGACGATGGTGGCAGATTTTGCACCTTATTTTTTGCGCCTTATTTTTTGCAGCCTTATACGTTCAAATCCAACGAGTGTTGTTGTCCAGTAAAGAGTCTCAATTTGTCTGCGAAAGTCGGTACGAAGTTTTTTTTTTTTTTACAAATTTCCAACAGTTTTCAAATTAAACTTGGACAGTTTTAATAACGTCCCATGACACTAATTGTAGTGAAGCTAAAGAAGCATAGTCGTCGTATTCAGTCTTCTTCTGACATTCCAATATCTTCATACTCTTGTAGGATTTTTAATGTCTTAATGACATTTGCACCGTTATCGGTTATCATCGAGTAAATCTGTTCAAGATTTAGACGAAATTTCCCCAAACACCTAGTTTAGAGGCCGAATTTGACCTGTTTTTTAAAAAATCTTGAAAAAAACGCGTAAAGATTTTTTATTTCTTTTTATTGCATATGGTAGGCCATTCAAAATTAAAAATGTGTGAATTCGAGGGGTGTTCAAAAAGTTCTCGGCCTAAAAGAAGGGTCTCCAAAAAAATAGTATGTCCTATGCTCGCACGAATGCAGGAGTATACTGCATCCGAAAAAAAAAAACGAGAAGGCCAAGCTAACTTCGTCTGTGCCGAAGTTTTCATACCCTTGCAAATGCTGTTTTTGAAATGTCAGAGTTTAAGAACGCTTACATAAAACTCAAACATTTTTCTAACTAAAACCCATTTTCCGACAGATAAACATCTGATTTCGACCAAATTTTTGCGAATCTTTGAAAAAGTTTTTCTCACTAAGACTCATTTTCCGACCGATCGGTCCTATGGCAGCCTTAAGATATAGTCATCCGATTTCGACCAAATTTCGCGAATATATTTGAAAGCATACAGAATTAGTAATCAGTGAGTTTAACGACGCTAACATTAAAATCAAAAAAAATTTCTTACTAAGAACTATTTTCGACCGATTGGTCATATGGCAACCATAAGATATATGTAGATACCCGATATCGATCAACTTTTTCAAATTAGTTTGAAAGCGTGTAATATTAAGAATCACCGACCTTAAGAACGATTTACTTGAAAACAAAAAAGGTATTTTCCCTAAGACCCATTTTCCGACCGATCGGTCCTAGGGCAGCTATAAGATATAGTCATCCGATTTTGACCAAAGTTTGCAAATCTGTTTGAAAGCATATAATATTATTAATGGACGAGTTTGGGGACACTTACTTTGAAAACAAAAAAGTTTATCTCACTAAGACCCATTTTCCGACTGATGGTTCCTATGGCAGCTATAAGATATAGTCATCCCATCTTGACGAAAATTTGCAAATCTGTCTGAAAGCCTATAATACTAATAATGGCCGAGTTTAAGAACGCTAACATTGAAAACAAAAAAGTTTTTCTCACTAAGACCCATTTTTTTACCGATGGTTCCTATGGCAGCTATAAGATATGGACATCCGATCCGGTCGGTTCCGACATATTAGCAGCGTGCAGTAAAATGAAGACTCTGCGCAAAATTTCAGCTCGATAGCTTTATAACTGAGAGACTAGTTTGCGTAGAAACAGACGGACAGACAGACAGACGGACAGACAGACAGACGGACAAGTTCAATCGACTCAGCTCATCGCCCTGATCAAGAACATATATAGTTTATGGGGTCGGAAATGAATATTTCTATGCGTTGCAAACTTCTGGGCAAAATTATAAAGATACCCTTTGCAAGGGTATAACAAAAACGGGGAATGAGTTAGCATAGAAGCCTTTATCGTGTGAACTTTCAAAAAAAAATTTTTTTTGTAGAAATGGCAGCCATTTGAAATTGAAAAATGTATTATTCACGTTTTTTTTTGAGTCCAGTGTATAAAAAAAAAGTAATAAAATGCTTTCGGCGATTATCGGTTCAGTAGGAAGATTATTGTAAATTTATTCTTGATCAGGGAGCACATTGTTCTGCTGAACACGGACATTGTTTCGAGAAAATCGCGATTAAAGTTTCGAAAACTGTTTTCGATAATATACAAATTATTTTTAATTGATTTCAAAAATGGATTTGCTGCAACTGGGAGTTAGCTTTCACAGAAAAAATCAAATTATCAAAATCGGTTCAACAGTTATCAAGGAATTTCGGATTAAGTGCGTCAAGACTTGGTAAAAAAAATCTCGTACAATTTTCAAGTAAATTTGTTTTTTTCAAAAGCAACTTTTTAAAAATTAGTAACATATTATTACTTTAATTAAAGTCTTTTGATAAAAAAAAAAAGAAAAAACCTCGAATTTTAAAAAATACGAGGGTTGATGAAAATTTTTTTCAGATACGAGGGTCGGAAAAAAAATTGATTTTGTTTATTGTTGTAAAACATATTGTCAGATTTGCTTGAAAGTTTTGCAGGATGTTTTTAAGACCCTAATAGAAAATTTAAGTTAATAAAAAAAAAATCGAAAAAAAAAATTTCTAAACTAGAACACCCTCTTAAATTTGCGATTATATCCATCCGTCCAAGGCTGCAATTGTCAGCTTAGAACTTTGATTTTTCATAACTATTTCCTTGTTAAGGCCTCCACTTTGATGAGATACAAATTTAGTTCGACACTTTACTTCACATGAATAGAAACGTTTTGAATTCTGATTGCTTTCGAACAGCAGTTTTATTCAGCACACGTAATTTTTTCACCAATCTTTAAGTTATTCGTATGGGCGGCAGATGGCGCCAACTAAATGTTAACGTACAGAAACAGAATTATGGCATCAAATGTAAAAACAAAACATCGCCTGCGCAGTGGCGTCATCTACACAACAGCAGTGGGAACTACATATTTGACTTCACTTGATAATAGATGGCGCCACTGAAAATGTTAATGCTCAAGCAGTGCTGTCATTTTAGCCATTTCGACATACTTTTACTGCGTTCAGAGCTGCTTGTCATAACATTCCTATCCTTGATCCCAGAGCAATTTTGTATGGCCTACTTTAAGGGAAAAATCAAAATAAACTTTTTCAGATATTCTTAAAAGTATGCCAATTTATTCATTTATTTTCTTAAGATGGATCGAAATGTTTCCGTTGAATACGCACATATACTGTATTGTAAATAGATGATAGGGATGTCTGGCAGGATCGCCATGTAAATAGATGATTGTCTTGTCGCCATGTAATATTATGATCGTCGAATTGGAAGGTTTAGTTTGAAGGTTCGGACTGGCATCCTCGAGCACTGGAGCACCCCCCCCAGAGGGGAGTCCGCCAAATAAAAGCACACCAACTCTGATTCACAGCTGGTCATCTACGACTGACTTATGTATTTAGAAAATGTGTTGACCAAGGACCTTATCTTGAGACTGAAGCGAATGCATATATACATATGTACGTAAATATGTGCGCTGGCAAAGTCAACAAAGAGTTTGTCTACTAAGCGGTTTGACACGCGCTGTCTCACGTTCCACATAAGAACTGATGTTTGGTGCGCTTGGATAAAAATGTATTTAATGTACAGAGTATTCTGTACAGTATTCTGTAGAGATCTTTGATCACCGATCAGCCTTAGAAAATTACGTCTATAACTTGACATACGTTTAGGAGACGTGTAAAAATTACATTTAATTTTCTCAATTTTCTGAATTCTAAATTCAAGCTCTATAAATACTGAAAATTTTGTTCTGCAAATGGTAAAACTAATTAAGAATTTGATAATGATGAAAATAATGTATGCGACCTTAAATACTCATTGAATAACCCATTTTCAAAGCAGAATAGTACAATGGGACGACTTAAGATTAATGACAATCCAACAAACACAAAGACGGTTTTATAGGGAATCTTGTGATGTACCGTTTAAAAAAAGTAAAAATTAATCATTGTTCAGAGATTGAGGTGTTCTGATGAATGCGCTAATGTATCAAAAAAGTGTGATAGCAAGCCGTATCAAGCTATAACAATCCATAATTTCATTTCATACTCATACTCATACCCATACCCATACCCATACTCATACTCATACTCATACTCATACTCATACTCATACTCATACTCATACTCATACTCATACTCATACTCATACTCATACTCATACTCATACTCATACTCATACTCATACTCATACTCATACTCATACTCATACTCATACTCATACTCATACTCATACTCATACTCATACTCATACTCATACTCATACTCATACTCATACTCATACTCATACTCATACTCATACTCATACTCATACTCATACTCATACTCATACTCATACTCATACTCATACTCATACTCATACTCATACTCATACTCATACTCATACTCATACTCATACTCATACTCATACTCATACTCATACTCATACTCATACTCATACTCATACTCATACTCATACTCATACTCATACTCATACTCATACTCATACTCATACTCATACTCATACTCATACTCATACTCATACTCATACTCATACTCATACTCATACTCATACTCATACTCATACTCATACTCATACTTATACTCATACTCATAATTATACATACTCAGTCATAGTCTTACTCACTTTTATAATCTTGCTCATAATTTGATTGGCTTAACTCATTGTGGTGCCCTAGCTAAAGCTCCAGCACAAACTCATTGCATCCAGAGCAAAACACTCATTTACTCTTCCACTCGCAGAGCGTGCCCTCCGGCTCTCTTATGCGCAGTGAGAAGATGAGTAAAAATGCCCTCAACTACAGCACAGGCGCAACAAGCAGGACCAAAAATACCAAAAAAAATTAGCAAAAAATCCAAAAAGAGAAACACTCAGAGCAGCAATCTGTGTCTGTCAGAGAATGCTGCAAAACAAATAAATACTCGCATGTGTATGTATGTATGTATGTCTGGTAAGTGGTGTGTGCAGACAATTTAAAACGACATCGACGCCGCAGTGTCGCACAGTTGGACTTGCACCTAGAGCCGATATGGTCCAAGTGGATGGATGTTTGTATCGGTATCTGTAGCTGTGTAGAGTCAACCTCTGCTGCTCACAAAATTTTTTGTTTTCGAATTCTTTTGCCTGGCTGACTGCCTGCTGGCTGCTTGCTTGCCACTTGACCACTTGGGTACAACCTTATTTTTCTTATTTTTGTTTCCAAGCAAAAAAAAAAAAACCAAAAAAAAATATCACTCAAAACTTGTTTCCATAGAGCTCTCCAGCTCTTGGATGAGAGAATTTACACTTGTGCCATGCATACATGCATACATACATACATACATATTTGTATGTATGTAAAGTACGTATGCATGTGCGTTTTTATGTGCCATGATTACGGCTGGGCGCTGGGCTGAGGAACTAGCTCGGTTCGGCTCGGTTACACAATTTGTGGTCATTGTTTACATTAAACTTCCTTTGCGCTTACAAACATACATAGATATGTACGTACGGATGTATGTATGTATGTTTGTACATAAACAGAGCATAAATCACTTGCTTATCAATTGTGCATTGGCATCATAATAATTCACTTTGCTACTGGCGCATAAATATGAACATTTAGTTATCGAAATGAAACTTTATTTGCGTTTTAGAATTTGTTAATTACACTTGAAGGAATTATAATCCGATTTGGAATCCATTTCATATTGGATCAATAAATGTAGCTATTTACAAATTTGTTATTAAACATTTGTGGTATTTTGGGTTTACAGCATATCGGGATACCTGAGCTTTAATAAGCCGAAATATGAATCCAAACTACTCTACGAAAAGCATGTACATCAAAATTAGAATGACATTTGTCTTTGTAAATTAATGAATTAAATTGGTTTGTTCAAGTGTTCCTTGTACAAAATTCTGTCTAGATCTGGGCAGCGGTCGATGAAGTAGGTCCGAGCTGGCTTAGCGTCGCTTTATTTCACATACTTACCAATACATTCTCACTTTTTGGCCTCCCTCTTTTTGACAAACGCTGCTTTAATGCAAAAGCTACTATGAACAGGGAGCACTTTCATGATAGAGTGAGAGCAAGGAAGTAACGGGATCTTTTATAAATATGGCTTATCCCTGCCGCAAGATATACTTAACAAGGTAGCCGCACTCGCTCTCTCACAACTTCTTAAATAAGAAGCAGAACACAAAAAATTCGTCGTCGGAGATGCGTCGCTCACAAGGGTTGTTTACAAACTGACATTTAAGAAGAAGGGAAAGAGCGCGAGAGAGCGAGTGCGGCTACCTTGTTAAGTATATCTTGCCCTGCCCCTTTCTTCTAGCTCGAGAACTGTCGGAGTCTAAAGCAGTGTTAGGGGAACAGCCGTAGCCCCTGGTTGCCGAACACACTCGGCAATTCACACCGAATGCTTGCAGAAGTAATGCATCACTGAGTATCGAAGAGAGAAAGACTCTCTTCTTGGGGGAACCCTGATTTAGAATTTGAAGTAACAAATTGACTCGCAAAACTGAATAAATGAAGTATTAAAACTTATATGAAAGATATTATTAAGTGTTTTGTTGAATTTACAAAGAGATAGGACTGGAGGCTAGAAACTCACCTCAGGCAAAAAGGGCTTACCATCTACTATGACTGTTCAAAGACTGAAGAGTGCACCGTAGCGGGTATTTTCTTTGAAGAACTAGCGACACAACTTATATTCCGTGTACCGAACTGTTGCAGCCTTTTTAAGGCAGAGATCTGTAAAGTCTGGTCTGATCTACACCTTAAATGAAACCTCAAAGAACTTATAAATTCTAATATATCTGCTTGCTTCATAAGACACCAATATCAAATCTAGTCTGCAGTAGGGTGAAGCAATATATGACTGTATGACTTGAATCTGGCCTTAGTTTTGACAAACATGGACCTAGGTTAATGAAAATGAGCGTTATGTATTTCTTAGAACTTACATAATACCTCTACAAACTTACCTTTTTCAAATCGGAAAGATACCTAGATTTTCTGGGCCTTAAGAGGGTGTACGTTGCCTAAAAACCACCACTTTGGTAACCAATATATATGTAACTCCCACAAATATAGGTTCTATGGATTGTCTAGAACCTGTATTATACCAAAAATTACTTACCTTTTCCGGGCCTTAAGAGGGTGTGCCATTCCAAAAATAAAACACTTTGAATACCAAAATACGACTATATAGCCTAAACTTGTGCATAAATCCAACAAATATCGACCTAAAATCTAGATTATCGGGTGTGTCCCAGAAATCTCTGGAGGTTTTCGTATAAACGTAAGCATTTCATATTATAGCTGTTTGACTTTATATGTAAAGGGGCACAAATATGCCGGGCTACTAGATTAGATGACGAAAGTTGAAAGATTTGAAACCGCCTGCTCAAAGCCAAGGAGATTTAATGCGTACGGTTTCCCTTCCATATGATCTAGTAGCCGGTCTTATTCTTTTCACTTTACAAATAAAGTAGTCCAAGTTAAGTTCGAAGTGCAATCGCTTATACGAAAATCTCTAGAGATTTCCAGGACACCCCTGTTTACGTCTGCAGACTTACTTTTCCAATTATAGGGATGTTAGGTAAATCTAAAAGGTTGTACTACCCAAAAAATCGTTTTGAATACCAATATTCTACTATATGACTTTAATCTGTCTATAAATTCTACAAAAATGGGGATTATGGATTTCTAAGAAATTGTTTTATTGCTTCAAAAACGACTTTTCCAAATATCGAGACGTTACGCATAGAGTTCCCGGTTCTTAAGAGGGTGTACCATCCCCAAAAAACACTTGGAAGAACAATATACGACTATATGATCTAAATCTGTTTATAAATTTGACAAACATGGGAATTATGGATTCCTTAGGAATCGGACTCAAAAAATTCGAACCTTTATTGTCTTTTCCGTGCTTTAACTCCTTAAATTAAACACTTTGAGTACCAATATACCACTATGTAACCTAATTCTATGCATAAATTAATTAAATATACACCTAAAAACTGTTTGAAGAACTCCAAAATTGTATCGATTCATGTATCGCAGCGAAAGACGTATCTTGTTATCGAGATGGTATCCGAAAACTGCCAGAAAGATAGGAAAAAGTGGACTAGTGATGGACAATACTTAATAAAGTGTAACAAATTTTTCACAAATTGTAAAAAAATGATGTTAATAGGTCTCAGAAGTTGTACTTTCCGAAAAAAACACTTAAAGGACCTAAATCTCCGACAAATAACGCGATTCCGAATTCTTTAGAGCCTGTATTATAATCAGGGCTGTAAATCGGTACGGAATGTAACCCCGTAGAACCGGCTCGGTACGGTATCGAACCGGACCTAGAATCCAACCTGCTAAGTCGTTAATCGGACTTCCTCTGCTTGAGGAAAGACTCGGTTTAGTCAGTTGTTATTTAAAACTTATGTAACTAACATAATCTATACACCAGATAGAAATAGTTTTATACTGCTGAATCGGAGTATTGTTATTTCAAATTTCGAAAAAAAAACAAGAAAGAAAGTCGGTCAAGCCCGACTATAACATACTCTGTACCCTTACACTCGCATTCGGTCACGAGTCAAACGGCCAGTTAACACTCAAGTTGTTAAATGACAAAAAAGGCTCTTCATTTTAAAGTTCAGGAACTTTTATAAACCGTTGTAAGGAATTTCTGAATGATAGCTTTAATGAATGATGTGAATGCGGGTATTAAGGCTGGAATGATACTTTCAATTTTTAGGGACAATTTTAGTCACAATTTTCCGTCTATGAGGAAAAGTTGTAGATGTACGCGAATCAAAGTATGCTTGAATTGGCCGCAAAATGTTTTTTAAGAGGCTGAGATGAAACACAGCATCGACTTTTGTCCATTAACGAAAAATTGCGACAATAATTGTCCCTAAAAAATTTAAAGTGTCATTCCAGCCTAATTAACGTTTTCAATAGCTTCGTAAGCTGGACGCGAAATTCTCCACAAAAATATGTCTAAATTGTCTCAACGATCTAAGAATCAATGAACCAAGCTTTGAAACAATTTCTTAGGTTTGAAAAGTAACTGAACCTTACTCTTTTCCAAGGGTTCATACCCTCGGACCGAACCTTCTTAAAAATTTCAGAAATTTGCAGCCTTGATTATAATGAACAGCGTCATTTTGACCACATTCCGGCAGAAATACTACGAAAAATCACACCTAGGACAAAGCGACAATAGGACAATGCATTTGACTGTCACATCTTCCGATCTCATTGGCCAAGATATAAGCCCAAACAAACTTTCCAACTACTACACCTTAGCAAGAATAGGATTAGGACTATGAAAGGAATCTTAAAGTGGCACTTCACCATAGCTGTGGAGATGAGAGAACAGATAAAAAGTGTCCAAGACCTACATGCAAACATTTTCTGTAAAAAATGTTTCAAAGTTTTGAGTGGTCTGACAAATCTGCCCCTCGCTCTGTTTATCTACTTGTCAAGATTGTTTAATAGAGACCAACTAACCAGATTTTTTTTGCAATCTAGAACATAGCCGGCTAAATGAAGATGACGGAAAAATGTGTTTGTGTTGGCGAGCACGAAAAACTTCAGCCGATTGATTTGCTTTCTGTACTCACCGATTTACACATTTATGAGTTCGGCTTGCAACTGTGTCAAAAGCATGAGTGACTTCGGACACCGGTGGCTATGGGCTGGCTGCCCCTGATCTAGAACAGCGTTGTTCAACGAGAGCAAGGCCAAAAAGTAGGAAAATAAAGCGCCGTGAATCAACTTCTGATCTGACCGCATAGAAGACTAGCCAGCGACTTAAGGCCTGTTTACTCTCTTGGCCTCAGCTGCGGCATGCGTTCAGCTCGTGTATGTGTAAATAGCTAAATATCTTCGGCCCCTGGGGGGTAACAGTGACC
Source organism: Lordiphosa magnipectinata (assembly GCA_037044535.1). Lineage (NCBI taxonomy): Eukaryota > Metazoa > Arthropoda > Insecta > Diptera > Drosophilidae > Lordiphosa > Lordiphosa magnipectinata. Next base: position 817,869 of record JBAMBO010001377.1, read on the forward strand.
ATCGCTGATCTTGAAGCTGCAAATATCCTCTCTTTTGGTTTGTTTTTGTATGCAAAAAAGGGGTGATTTGTTGTTTAGAGACTTGTTTATTTTCGCTCGCCATTCGATAAGCAATAAAACCGAATAACCAATGCTTGCAACGAGCACATGATCGGTGGTGTACGGACGTGTATTTTCGCTATTCAAAAGATGCATAAACAAATTCCACTTAATTTTAAAAAAAATCCCAATTTGGTACCTTGATGGGCAAACGCTTTCTCGTAACTAAAATGCCCGCTTGTAGTTCATATAATACAATACAAAAATATGCAGCGTTGTGATAAGCACTTGCTGGACACAGTCTTTCTCCGTCTGCCTTATCAGTATCAGAGGTGACATGCATTTCACCCATCCATCAAACCGACATACAAACATTTATACAAAATCCACGCTTCTGCAACGTAATGTCTGTGTGTGTGTGTGTTTGTGTGTATAATTGATAAAACTTAATGTTTATAAAAACAATATTTTAGCGTTGATGTAAACTATGAACAATGTACATACTTTCGAGAGATATTCGTGATACTCGAGATACTCTTAGAGTTCGCTCACTTTGCTCAGATTCAGATTGAGTGCGCGCCTCTCTCGCTCGCGTTCCGTGCATGCTGTTTTTGCTTTGTAGCCTTTAGCTTGTGCGGCATTTGCCACTCAGTTTAGCTGCAGCTCTGGATCTGGACTGTGTCGATCGCTAGATTTCGGATTTATCCAATCAACAAAAAGTAAAAAAAAAAAAGACTTTTCATTGCCGGAGCCTGTTATGTACCATAGATTTGGTATTTGTTGAGTGAGTTTTTGGCGCGTGTGAAATTTTGCTGTTATTGTTGTCTTCTTGGGGAAAAAGTGCGCAATCCAAATGAAAAACTATCTTAAAGGTTTTTTTTTTTTGCCTTCTTCTGTTTAACTTGTTGAATTATCTGAAAGGCCAGTGACACATAATATGCTGCCAGTTGCTGCATACACACATTGAACGAGTGACCGAAAGAGGAGAAGAAAGCAAAAGAACAGCTTGCATTTGCATAAAAAAATATCGCGAGTAACTTGAAGCCTTGAAGAAAAATAATACCAGAAATTGAGAGATTTCCTCAATTGGCATTCCTTCTACATGGCCTGAAAAGAAAACAACTTGAGATGTAAAGAATTGGTCATTTCAAGTTTCAAATAGTTCTTGGAAATCTTAGAAAAACAAGGAAGTAAACAGTAATGGTGAAAAGGCTGAGATGGGGCTTAAAAAGACTGAAGAATTATTTGGCAGTTAGCAAAGCATTATACAATTATGTCCAACTTAATTCTGTCACGGTCGCCTTTAATTTTAAATTTAATTGATTACAAAAATTTAAAAATAAAAAAAACTGGTAATAAATATGCCGCCAAATCAGGTATTAAAATCAGACACAACTTCTGAAAACTTTACTTGTATATTTTCAGTTAAGGCCGACTTCTCATCTTCTAGATAGCTGCTATATGTCAGATAAATTAACAATTTATTCAGTTATTTTTCTCTTTGTTGAAGGTAGATTAAAATTGTCTACATGTTGGTTACGCATCGAAGGAAGCATCTCCGACCACATACACTGCTCGCCACTTGAATAGGACACCTCTAAAGTCGATTTTCTATAGTTAATTGCTGCTAAACCAAGCCATCTAGGAAAATAATTTTTGTTTTCTTATAAAGTTTATTTAAATGTAGTAATTAGACGAAAATTACAAAATTATTTAAAAGTTGTAACTATACAAAAAACATTGTTAACCAATAAGTAACAAATTTTGGAGTCTTCATTTTGCACCACTTGAATAGGACACTTTATCTAAAAACCATTTAAGAATGTTTCAATCCTTTTCAAATAACAATATTACTTAAATAAGAAATAACTAACATGTTTTTAAACCAAAAAAAGTTTTTAATAGTGTGTTGAGCCTCCTTTTTTCTCCAAAACCTCACACATTCGGTCTGGAAGGGATGCATACAATTTTCCCAAATAATTCAACGATATCGAGCCCCATGCAAATTTGATAGCTGCAATTAGTTCGGGAACGCTCGAATATTGCTGACCTGATCCATATACTTCACGTGTTAGCCATCCCCACACATTCTCAATGATATTCAAGTCCGGTGAATAGGGTGGCCAGTTTAATAACTCCACGTTTTGGCTCGCTAAATACGATTTAACAATCCGGGTCGTATGTATAGGGGCATTATCATGTTGATAAATCCATTTTAGATTTGCCAAAAGAGTTTGGAAGTGTGGAAAGGCCTCTTTCAACCATTATTACCATTATAACACAACGCATTCATGGTGGTTGGAATAAATTTAAGCTCACAGGTGCCATAATAGGAAATGACCCCCCATAACATAATACCTCCAGCACTGCTGTGCAACTTATCAAGATGGTGTGGTTCTTTTCGAAGATCATGAAAATAGTAGCTGTAGCCATCGGGGCCCTCCAAATTAAACTTTTTTTCGTCCGAAAAGACAACACGTTGCAACTCCGAAGTCCAGGTGACATGTGCGCGCGCGAAATCAAGGCGTTCTAACTTCCGAGACGGGTTAAGAGGTGGCTTTTTCTTGATTTTTAGTCTCTTCAGGTGTGTAGCATTATTAATAACACGACGCATGGTTGTCAAACTTGCTTTAACGTTGCATTCTTCCCTTATCTTGGCCAAAGATTCGTGCGAATTGGAAGCTTCTCTTAATATAAGTCGCTTGTCCGCGATGGTAAGCACACTGTGTGTGCGGCCCTTCATGTTTTTACCATAATTAGCCTAATTATTTAAAAAATTTGTTATGGCTTGACGGCTCCTGTCGACTTTTTTGCTATTTTGGCAATAGAAAGGCCAGAATCCTTGTAAGCTTGGATTTTTCCTTTCTCCTCAGACTCAGATAATGAAGTGCCACGCCCCATTTGAATTTTTTTAAATTTTATATACACTTCAATTAAAGCAAAAAGCTTAAGTAAACCAAAATTTGTGTGCACGTGTCAACGATACCGACCAAATAAAATGTATGTTCTATTCAAGTGGCGCAAAAATTCCATTGAATTTTTGCGAATGCTCACATAAAGTGCAAACCACTTTGTAACGGTTCTATTCCAAAACTTGGAATATACCAGAAAGAGCGAAGAATGCTTGCACAAAGATAATATGCAAAAAATACCGTTATTCTACCATTTCGTTTTCGAGTTACGAGCAGTTTTAAAGAGAGCATACATGGTGTCCTATTCAAGTGGCGAGCAGTGTATGTAATCTTTTTATACCCGTTACTCGTAGAGTAAAAGGGTATACTAAAGTCGTGCAAATGTATGTAACAGGCAGAAGGAATCATTTCCGACCATATAAAGTATATATACTCTTGATCAGCATCAACTGTCGAGTCGATATAGCCATGTCCGTCTGTCCGTCCGTCCGTCTGTCTGTATGAACACCTAGATCTCAGAGACTAGAAGAGCTGGAGCAACCAATTTTGAAATGTAGACTCCTATTGTCTGCACGCAGATCAAGTTTATTTAAAATTTTTGCCACGCCCACCCCCGCCCCCACAATAAAAAATGTTGAATAACTCAAACAATTTTTGAGATATCTCAAATTTAAAACTTACATTTATATTCGCAACATCTATAAGCCCAGAAATTTTCATCAAGATCGGATGATAAATAGCCGAGTTAAAAAAATGTTGCATACTTTTCGGCTGTCCCACCTCAGGCACACAGGAAGGCTATTAAACATTTGTTTTCATGAGTAACGGGTATATCGAAGTCGGTTAGAGCCGACTTTAACTTACGCTCTCGTTCAGGATTAAAAAAGGCAGATCAACTCAATCTTTTTTCGGATGGGGTCAAGCATATTCGGGATTACGTTGTTTTCATTACCGATTGGGAATGATTTGATCCCGTATGGATTGAATTTTTTTGATTGTATGTAAGAAGGCCAAAAAATGTAATCTCCTTTAAGATAAGGTACTTGGCTAAGAGCGTCTTGCGCAACAAAATTTTACCCAAACTTTTTTGAGAAGCTTTTTTATGTCTAAAGCCAGTAGCAGTAAATATGACGGCAGTGACTTATGCTAGCCAAAGCTAGCTCTATCAAATCTTTCCTTCTTTAGTATTTTTAGTACAGGGTTCGAAAATTGGTAAAATTAATTTCATGAATACACATATAAAAAAGGAAACGCCTCCCACTTTTTTGGAGGTAGGCCGTAAAAGAGTTAGCAATGGGTGCCAAAAAATTTGTTTCCACTTCAATAAGTTTCTATGTCATGCTTCCATTGAGTGAAAATTTTAACACCCATTCAAAGAATAAAGCTGATTTGCTGCCAGCAGGACCCTTAAATTGAAGCAAATTCAAATTTAATATGGCTAAAATAGACAAGAGCTGGTCACACACACACACAATCACACACACACAATGGGGCCAACAGTAAAGGACAGGATATTACTGAATCCATACAAAAGGCACAAAGAGATACCACACACACCACATACACACACACACCAGGCTCTAGGGCAGGCCACTGTTGTTCTGTTGTCGAACTTTTCAATTGTTCTGCGCCGTTCCGGTTGCCAGTTGCCAGTTGTCCTCAACCCACAAAAATAGTTGTGTCGAAAATAGCCTGTGAAGTAAACAGCAAATATACAAAGTACAAAACATAGCACAACAACAACAACAACAACAATAGCAATAACAAACGTCAGCAAAAAGTTTATTATACCAATCTTTTTTTTTTGGTTTTTGGTATATTAATTGTGCCTAAACAACTATCTAGCGTCCATAAATATTGAAATTTATGCGAGATGAAAAATATTTATTCACTTGTGTGCCTCGGGAATTGTTTGAGTTGAGACACGATTAATTGGGTTAAGTGGGGAAAAGTTAAGTTGGTTTTTCCTGCAAAGAGTAGGTGTGGATAGGCACAAATTTGGTGTGGATTTTGTCACTAGGGGAAGACTGACAAACTGCTAAGCGACATCGCTCTCATTGGTCCTTTGCAGCTTTAGTACTTAATATAGAAAAACAAGAAAGAAAGTCGGTCAAGCCCGACTATAACATACTCTGTACCCTTACACTCGCATTTGCTCAGGAGTCAACGGTGCGCTCTCTAAATTTCTCTCTCTCTTCTCTCTCGCACTAAGATTGCCTGTGTTGAACGGTTAGGGTATGTTGCTGTGGTTGTTGGTGGGGGGGGTGGTTGGTGTTAACTGACCGTTTTTTGCCCATAACTTGAGTATCGTTCATCCGATCTTTATCATTCCTTCAGCAAATCGATAAATAATTTTGTTTACAAGGTATCTCTAGAAGGAACAAACGATCTATCTCCAAAACTGTAGGAGATATGAAGTTTTTTCCAAATTGCGGGGCGGGAGGGGGCGTGTCAAAAATTGAAAATAAACTTGATCTGCCTGCAAGTATAAGAAATATATGTCCCATACATGTTAAACCTCTATCTCTTACCATCTCTGAGATCTCTTCGTTCATACGGACAGACAGACGGACAGACGGACAGACAGACAGACGGACAGACAGACAGACGGACAGACGGACATGGCTATATCGACTCGGCTGTTGATGCTGATCAAGAATATATATACTTTATAGGGTCGGAAAAGATTCCTTCTCCCTGTTACATACTTTTGCACAAACTTAATATACTCTATGTACCTTCGGTACAGAGTATAATTACTGCTGCCGTTTATAGAAAATATTCCACAGGCTTCAATAAATAGATAAAAAGGGTTCTGATCCTCTCGCTAAATGCTAAAACTAGCATAAAAATTAAAACTCGTGTAAATAAGACGAGTCAACGTCCGTAGATGTTTCAATAAGAGATAGACTAGAGCTGGCAAAAACATCGTTACATCGATTTGAAAATCGATTTTTTCCATGTTTGAGAAACATCGATATAATTTTTGGAAATCGATTTAAATCGACAAAAATTTTTACCACTACTTGGAGAAGCGCGCCGGCAAAAAAAATCTGTTTGCTTCATAGAGTGTTGGATAATTGCATAAATTTTTAGATAATTGGATGTTATTTGGATAAAATTTGATAACACTAGGCAACAAGGTCCAGTATATTGAAGGGTTGGTGGTGATTCTATATGATTTTCGATTGCTGAACACGAATCTGTTTTCAGAAATGGTCTATCACGTCGGGGTTCTTAGTAATTTAAGTGCCTGTTTTTACTCTTTTCAGACGCGTTTTGTGGGGAACCTATAACTTTGTTTTGACTTTTTTTGATATTATCGTAAGTTACTATATCTTAACTTTAAAATAAACTATTCCAAAGAAATATACGATTTTTTTTTTTGCGACGGTATACCATTTTGAATACATATAATAGCATACCCAAATTGCCTACAGCCAAAAACTATGTCTTACAAAAACAGTCCAAAAGGCTAGTAATCTTTATAGAATTTCAATGAAAATTATCAACAGCCCCCATTGCATACTTTGAGGCAGAAACAATATAATCGATTTTTTGAGAAAACGGATACAATTACTAAAAATGGAATATCTTCATTGAAAAAATCGTAGAAATGTTTGGGATAGCTTATTTTAAAGTTAAGAAATAGTAACTTACGATAATATCAAAAAAAGTCAAAACAAAGGAAGAGCTTCCCCACAAAACCCGTCTGAAAAAAGTAAGAACAGGCACTTTTTGCAACTTTAAGCTTAAATTACTAAGAACCCCGACGTGATGGACCATTTCTGAAAACAGATTCGTGTTCAGCACACGAAAATCATCTAGAATCACAACCAACCCTTCAATATACTGGAAAAAGTCTAATTTGGTTGCCTTGTGTAATACTTACAATTACGGTTAGGCGCACATTTTTAGATACTGAAAATAAATTTGATTTCGATTATGACAAATATTTAAAATCTTAAGCAATTAATACAGTGAAATTTAAAAAACGATTTTAATCGATGTTTTCCTACCGGCACGAAAATAAAGATTGACACACGAGCACGTTTCCTTAGATTTTTGTTTTAAGAAATATAACAGTACCATAACTTCAGGGATAGTTCGATGAAATATATATATTTCCTACTCAAACAAGCAACTTGATGCTCAGATTAACAAAAAATCTCGACGTGATGAAAAATTTTCCAAAACAGAGCACGCAACGCATATAGATTCCGGTTGCGCTACCTTAAAATTATTGTATTAGGTTTCATCATGTAAATGCGAATAAAGTATTGAAAATGCTTAAAAACGAAATCATAAAAAAATATACTAAACTGCTTGAAAATCAGTGCTACTTCCGCTCAGTGGTTCGAAAAGATCTTAAAACACTTGTTCGGTGCACAACTTGCTTTTGGTTTATAAATCCAACCCTCAGATTAGGTTCAGTACAATGGTTGACGCCTTATATCTAGAGATTTTGGTGTCAGTTTCTGAAATATCGGAGATTTCATCTTTAATTTGTAAAGATTGAAATAAATTGAGAAAGTGTAGTTAGTTTTTCACAGCTGATCTCAGCTTAATCATTTTTGATTAAACCTATTGTTGATTCATGTAATTTGGTTTTGTTATACCCTTGTAGAGGGTATATTAAAAATTTCCCAGTTGTTTGTAAAGCATAGAAGGAAGCATCTCCGACCACATAAAGTATACATATATTCTTCATCAGCATGACGAGCTGAGTTGATATAGCCATGTCCGTCTGTTTCTATGCTATCTTCTCCGTCAGTTTTAAAGTTATCTTAACCAAACTTTGCACAAATTTTTTTGGTTCAATTACGCTGCACATTTATCGAAACCGGCCGGATCGGATGACTATAGCATATAGCTGCCTTAGGAACGATCGGTCGAAAAACTAGTTTTAGTAAAAACTAGTAAAAGATAGTTCTGAAAAGAAGTCTTAGTATGAAAAACTTTTTTGTTTTCAATGCAATTGCTCCCAAACTTGTTACTGATCAATTTTGTATGCTACCACACAGTTCTACTACGTTTGACCCAAATCGGTTTAGTAGTACTATATGCTTTCAAACAGATTTGCAAAATTTGGTCAAAATCGGATGACTAAATCTTATAGCTGCCATAGGACCGATCGGTCGAAAATGGGACTTAGTAAGAAATTTTTGTTGTTTTTAGTGTTAGCATACTTAGGGCCGTTTTCTCATGTTCATGTTTTTGCTCAAATCGAAATCCGTCTAGATTTTGCATCTTGTTCGTGTTTTTGCTCAAACTGGTGGTTTTGCAACTAGGTGGTTTTTTTTTGCAATTGGTTTTGCAATTTGCAACACACCGGGAGGGCTGGAGTGGTCTTATACTAGGTTGGCAGCACCTCTGCACTCGCCTGAATTTTGTCTTTTTTATTGCGCGCCAATTTTAAAAATTAAAGCAAGAATTTTACAGAGGAGGAAAAGGTTTTTCTTTTGGAACGACTTGTTACTATGATGGAAGATTAGGCAGTAGACAAAGCAGGACAAATTTTCATGAAAATTGGGCTAAATATGCCAAATTGTGGAACTTTCCGGCCATATTTGATCAAATTATTTGCGTATGGAACCACAGTTTAAGTTTTTAATCCTGTAAAATCTTTAATCATGGCTTTTTAATCCAAATTTAGCCAAATTAATTGGATGTGTAAACTTAGCTCAAGCAATGAACTAGGGGAATTAGAATGTGCATCTGTAATTTCAGCAATGTCTGCAGGTTTTCTAATATATTAAAGGCACATCCAATATTTTCCATTTTTGGTTTACTTAATAACAATTCAGACTTTACTGTTTTTAGCAGCAGTTGTTTTTTGTTTTCAAATATTTTCCAGTGTGACCATATGCGCGGATACACAAAAATACTAAATTTGCATAAGAATGTACATGGATTTGAAATCAATGAGGTTGAAGTAGATTGCTACGAAATTCATCTAGATGGTTAGCATTGAACATGAGCAAAGCAAATGCAGCAAATCCACCTAGATTTCCAAAAACACCAACATGAGAAAACGGCCCTTAAACTCGCTGATTACTAATTTTATATGCTTTCAAATAGGTTCTCAAAATTTGTTCGAAATCGGATGACTAAATCTTAAGGCTGCCATAGGAAAATGAGTCTTAGTGAGAAAAACTTCTTTGTTTTCAATTTTATCTTTCTTAAATTCGGCGATGGTTAATTTTCAAAAAGATTCCCGAAATTTGGTAAATCAGATGCTTATTTGTCGGAAAATGGGTTTTACTTAGAAAAATGTTTGGTTTTTTTGTAAGCGTTCTTAAACTCTGATATATCAAAACCAGCATTTGCAAGGGTATAAAAACTTCCACACAGACGAAGTTAGCTTGGCCTTCTCGTTTTCTTTTTTTGTTGATTTAAAATTTCTATAATATTGGGCCCATTCAGCAGATAATTTCGATTTGCAATTTGTGATAAATGATTGCCGTTTTTATCTGCTGAATGCAGTGATTGCTGATTCTGGATCAGCCTGCTTTAGGATAAGTTTTCGCATAAAAGTTTTAGTTAGTGTATGTAAATATTGAAGTTGTATTTGTCCCAGGGATTTCGTTATGAATAAAAAGTACTAAAACCATAGAATATCTTAGTAATGCCATTCATCAGAGACTCATTGGCAATCGAAATCGAAAATCAGTAATCGCTAATCGGATTTATCTGCTGAATGTGCCCATTGATTCAGCTTGCTTCTACATTTGATTAACAATTACATTGAAAAGAACAACTTTCGTGGAACATAAATTTTAATCAATGTTACAACTGACTAGCTCAAGGTCTTTGGTTGATTATAAGTCTTTACAACCAACACAAACCAACAGATATTAATTACAACATTTTGGAATAGCAATTGGGTATGTCCGTACAACGATCGCTGTTTCGAGAATAACCAAATTCTCTCATCTCTTATAATCAACCAAAGACATTGAGCTAGCCAGTTGTAACATTGACTAAAATCAAAAACAGGTCACTAAACCCCATATACATAAATTTTAATCTCTAAACTCCTGAATTCAAATAATTTAGTTTAGGTTGTCAGAACAATGTTTCATGCCATAGTTTCACCTATTTCAATCAAAACTAGTTTATAGCTAAACTATTCAACTCCCCTGGTAAGCTCGTGGCACACGCACAACTTTCCAGGGATGCACCAGCTCCACTTCCGTTTTTTTTTTATTTCTTGCATTCATTCCATAACAAACAGCAGCAATAGCACTGGGCATAACGAGCGACCAAAAGGTATAAATAAATGTGTCAACAACCGAGCACGCACACACCCACACCCACAAATGGACAAGGGAATGGGTGCTGCTGGATTGGATGCTTGGGGAGGGAGAGGTTGAATCCTTATTGAAATCAAAGCAAACATTTGGGTACAATTTGTGCCAGTAAAGTTGCTACGTGATGTTGCCAACTTATACCTTTTTTTGGAGTAGATGGCAAAATACCCTAAAGATAAATATTGAATTACCATTTCTTTTGTTGTTGTGCTTGTTTGCTCTGTAAAAGTTCTGTGCCAAAGTTGACACCCCCAGAAATCTTCTCGAATAGTTTTCAATAATTAATTAAGTTCGTTCGACATTTTACACATGCTTGTTTCTTCTCGCTCTCACATGTTCACCAGATGTGCCAGGCAATTGAAAACTTTAAAATACAGATTTTTTTTTTCGTTCTTCTTCTTTTCTTTGTTTGGTTTTTGACTTAAATTAACCAAATTGATGCGTATTTATAGGCCATATGTGCCTCTATCTCTACAGTACATACAATTGAAATTGGGGAGAGAAAATGATCGTGAATGCTGCATGAATTTATCAATTACTTGCTACCCTGTGGCGCCGCCATATACACACAACACACACACATTTATCTGGTGTTGTGACAGGCCACGCATAATTACATTGCACGTCGCGACGGGGCTTTATGGTGGGCGGGCATTTTCGATTATAATTGAAATTGCTTACCAGGCGTATTAATTTAATTTTACATGTCGCTGCTCTCACACGCGTTCGGTCTATATTTAAACTTCGGCGTTGGCCAGCGGATTATAGTTGACATTCGCCTGTTTGTATGCAACAGTAATGTTTTTTTTAACGTAGATTTCCTGCTTAAATGCGCAAAATTAATCTCATGACCGTAGACAGAGTACGGGGCTATATGGGTTGGGCCAGATTTATTGCAATAAATTAAAAAGTGAAAAAGTCACAAATAAAGAATAATTATAATTGTTTACTTCATTTAAAGCAAATATTTTTTAACCAAATTCAATAAGAATATTGGTTTTACTCAGGTCTGTAAATCGAAATTACCATTACAGTTTGTTGGGTCATTATTTGTTTTGCAACGTTTGCGCGAAGGTTCAAAATGGGTCGTCGACCGACAAGAACAAATCTTATCCTAAGTCCCAAACCGATCCCAAAAATGCGCATATTTGACTTGGGCAGAAAGTAGGCAACTATGGAAGACTTTCCGCAGTATGAGTATGAGCAACTGAGCAGCGAAGCTCTAGAAGCTGATCGTATTTGCTGCAAAAAGTACTTGTTAAAATACTGCGGCAAGAATCAGTTTCACATTCGTATGCGATTGCATCCATTCCACGTTATTCGCTTCAACAAGATGTTGTTGTGCGCTGGAGCTGATTGGCTTCAAACAGGTATAAGAGAAGCTTTTGGACAACATATCATATCTGTACCTTCAAGAGACCGTTATAAGGCACAAATTGTGGGAATTTCCACATGGACGTCAGAAGATTTACGTCTCAAAAAAATGGGACTTTACAAAGCACGACCGCGAGCGCTACGAAGAACTCCGCGACGAGAACCGCCACGAACAGAATGGTTGTAATGTTAAACACCGTCCCGAACACGGTCCGATGGCTGCTTGGGATGCTCAGCGTGAAGTTTGTGCTTAATATACAGACATGTTCCGGTTTTCACTTAAGTGAATTCGAATTTCTTACATGTTCTCTTTACTATTAAACAATCAAGAAAAACCGCATCAAACCTTTAGTTTCTTCTTACTCGACGGATTCAATTTAAATCTCTTTAATCTGATTAACCAAATCAATTTTATACAACAGCTCATTTAACAAATTCGAATTCGACATTTTTGGTCGAAAGTGAAAACCGAAACAGGTCTGATAATCTAATTCTGAATCAGTATTCGCGCATAAAAAAAAATTTTATTACCTAAATGAAAAATTACATTGGAAATTTCTTTTAATTACTAATATTTGAACGAAGGTTTTTTCGGTTTTCGGCTTTTTATACTATTTACACGGATATCTTTATGCGGCTTGTCTTTACACGGTTTGTTCCATTTTATACAGTGTCTGCGGTGTGACCATCATACAATGTCTTAAAAATACCTTAACACTAAAATATCTGTATATTTACATCTTATTTCAATTAATTCCAAAGACTTCATTCGGCCAATCTGACTAGTACAGCGACCTCAATCTCAAAGGGATTCAATAGATAGATAGATAGATAGATAAGATTTTTATTCGTATATTCGTTTAAGTCATTATAAATATTTGTGATCACATATTGATCAAAACGAACAAAATTTTCTTTTTGCATAAATTCCGACATGGTTTTAAAACCGTCAGTCGGCAGTGTGCCCACTCAAAGTGTTGTCTCGGACTACTACACCTGGTTGTCCGGCTCGTCGCCGAATACCAGATCGTTCGTACTCAACAACACAGTTGGCTGGACTCACTTTACAATTATAAGTTAACGTTAATTGACATATTATATATAAATAATTTAGTGACATCAAGATTTAACACACATCAAATAATGGATTCAATAGTTCCTCTACAGCAATACATCCACAGTTAGAGCCTAGCGGGCCATGATACAATGAATGCCAGGTACTGCAAACACTTGCTCCATTTCGCATGCGCATAACTTTGTGAGTCTGTGATGTTATTTAACAAATAAGGCTTGGGTTGGGAATTTAAATTTTTTAATTATATCCTTGTAGAGGCCCTCAACTTCTGAAAACTCATCTTGTATATTTTCAGTTAAGGCTGACTTCTCATCTTCTAGATAGCTGCGATATGTCAGATAAATTAACAATTTACTCACTTTGTTTTTTTCCTTTGTTGAGGGTATATTAAAATTGTCCAGATGTTTGTAAAGCATTGAAGGAAGCGTCGGAGACACATAAAGTATATATATTCTTGATCCGCATGACGAGCTGAGTTGATATAGCCACTCCCGTCTGTTTCAATGCTATCTCCTTCGTCAGTTTAAAAGCTATCGTAACCAAACTTAGCACGAAGTCTTTTGGTACAAATACGGTGCACATTTTTCGGAACCGGCCGGATCGGATGACTATAGAATATAGCTGCCATAGGAACCTTCGGTCGAAAAAGTAGTTCTAGTGAGGAAAACTTTTTTGTTTTCAATGCAAACTCCCTATAAACCTTGTATTTATCAGTTTTCTATGCTTTTACATAATTCCACCAAGTATGATAAAAATCGGACAATTATATAGTATAGTTGACATACAAAAGATAGGTCTGAAAAAAAGTCTTGGTAGGAAAAACTTTTTTGTTTCCAATGCTATCGGTCCTAAACTTGTTAATAATCAATATTATATGCTACTCCACAATTCTGTCAAGTTTGATCCAAATCGGATGACTATAGCGTATAGCTGCCATAGGAACGATCGGTCGGAAAAGTAGTTCTATTGAAAAAAAACGTTTTTGTTTTCAATGCAAACGCTCCCAAACCTTGTATTTATCAGTTTTGTATGCTTTTGCATAATTCCACTAAGTATGATGAAAATCGGACAATTATATAGTATAGCTGCCATACAAAAGATAGGTCTGAAAAAAAGTCTTAGTAGGAAAAACTTTTTTGTTTCCTATGCTATCTGTCCAAAACATGTTACTGATCAATTTTATATGCTACCACACAGTTCTGCCAAGTTTGATCTAAATTGGATGACTATAGCGTATAGCTGCCATAGGAACCATCTGTCGAAAAAGTAGTTTTAGTGAGGAAAACTTTTTTGTTTTCAATGGTAGCATCTTAATACTTTCCATTTATGAGTATTATCGGCTTCTACACAATTTTGGGGAGTTTGGTCGAAATTGTATAAATATATATTATAGCTGCCATATAACAAACTGACAAGCAAATGGTATTGCTGAGTTTGAAAAACAACTCAGCTAAGAATGTTCGACGAAAATAATTTAAAACCTTAATTTATATAAATTATACAAGCTACAAGGTTTTTTTTTTAATTTAACAATTGTGATTGGGCGACCTTTCTAATTGTAGATGTATGTTTTCCGGCTCGAGGTCAGGATGATAGAAAAAATAATTTTATGTAAATTTTTTCCGATATATTTCGTCTTCAGGGTAAAACTACAAAAAATATACACCAATATTAAACGTACAATCATTTAACAAAATTCACAAAAACATTTTACGCACAATTTTTACACGTCTGCACTGTGTGACGTGGAGTCTTAAACTAATTTTCAGTTCGCGAGTACGTGTCTGTATAAGTGAGCGCAGTTCTCAGTGTTCGTTTTGTAGTTGAGTCTCCTGTCTGTTGGTGTGTCTATGATGTGCAACATTTCTAATGTATAGCGCTTATTGTAATGCTGCTCTTGTTAAAGTATTGTCACTGCCTCAAAATTTGGTAAGTGGCCGCTTTCTACATAATGGGTCGCAATCGCAGTTTTTTGTATGTGTATTTGATGTCGTAGCTTGAAGTCAGATATATTTGGGGCTATACGGGTTTTCAATTTGGATTTTGTCGTTTCTATGTAGATTTTGTTGCAACTATCGTATTTATATCCTTCGCAGGGTAAATGACGTTCTTGACATCCGATTTGTCTTTGTTAGATTTGGGCCTGTTATAAAATCCTTTCATCCTATTTGTATGTTTTGTTTGTCGTAGCAATTTGATCGTGCGAATCGGTTTGATAGTTTAGGTACGTATGTGAGTGATCGGTATTACATTAATCGACAGCCATTTCCAAGCTCAAATTATCCAAATATATTCAACTGAAGTAATCAATGATATAGATCTATTAAATATATTTAATATTTTGGATTTACATATATAATTTAATTCAAGTTGAACAAATTTATATTGCATGATGCCAACTTGGCAATTCGTATAAGTGGTTTCAACTTTCCCATTAACAGGTCAGACTCCCACCACCCCCCTAGCTTAGTGTGTCTTGGTATATGCCAACAATAATTTGGCTCTGCTCAAGTCAAAGAGCACCTATAATTTTGGGAGGGTTTTCATTTTAAAGCAGAATGACAGACATTGGAATGAATGAAACAACAGACCTAATTACCTTGCCAACAAAGACATCAAATGTCACTTTAAAATGGAAATGTGGGGGAGAAGTCTTAGTATGTGTCTACGAATAGGTTGAGCTTTGAACTTTAATTTAACTTGCCAAAGGGTTTTTAAATTTATTTAATTTTGCCTGAGATTAGTTTCTTATCAAATAACTAAAATCTGTTTCATATAAAATGAAATTTAGCTGAGATTGACAGCTTTGTTTGTTTTAAAATTTGAGCAGGATCAGAATTCTTAATATTAAGTATTTTGCTTGGTTTAGTTTTTAGGGGAACTTTTGTGAAATCGCCACACTCAGAAAATTATGTTTCTATATTTAAGAAAATCGCCCTAGAATCGAAATCGGTGATCGTCTCTCTGTCCCCACTCCCCCCCCTTTTTTAGAAAAATTTCCTGAAATTTAGAACACAATTTCTATTTTTTTAGAACATTTTCTTAAAAATAAGGCGATTTTCTAAAAATTATGGCGAAAATGGCACTTTTTAGGGCGAGTTGTTTTTTGAGTGCATCCACGTAAAGGGCCAGGGTAAGAATGATCGGTCGAAAAACTAGTTTTAGTGAGAAAAACTATATTGTTTTCAATGCAAACGTCCCCAAACTTTGTATTTATTAGTTTTTTGCGCCCTTTCATAATTTCACCAAGTTTGATGAAAATCGGACAACTGCCATACAAAAGATAGTTCTGAAAAAAATAACATTTTTTTTGTTCCAAATCGGATTACTATTGCATATAGCTGCCATAGGAACGATCGGTCGAAAATTTAGTTTTTTTTTTTTTTTTATATTATATATTTAGAGTTGACAAAAAAAGGCTGTCAACAAAAATTCATATGCGCTACAAAAATTTGTATGAGATAAAGCCTAGTACTGAGGGCGTTCGAATTTTGCTTTCGTCACAGTATTTCACATAAATAGTAACACTATCTAAAAGCACATGAGCATCTAAACAAAGCCAAAGTGTTTCTAATTATATGAAATACTGTGACGAAAGAAAAATTCGAACGCCCTCAGTACTAGGCTTAATGAAGCCTATCAAAGAAAATATAATAAAATTACAAAATAAGCTAATAACGACTCCGACACGGTGGGGGAATTTTATTTGCCCGTCCGGCCAGCTATGCCCCTATTCACAGCCAATTGAAGTCAGAGACGTTATTAGAGCTAACAAAAACTTTACTAATATATAGAGATCGAGAAGAGTGAGAGAGAAAAAAAAAACCAAAACATATAGTTATGTAGGAACAAAGGGAAAAAAATAAGATTATATTATAAATTAAAATAAAACTGAGATAGAGAGAAAAATATCTAAAAGTAAACTTTTAAAATAAAAAAATTTATACCTAAAACTTAAAACTAGATATCCGGAAAATCTCTGACCCGGTGGGGGAGGATTTTTTAGCCAGTCCGGCAAGCTATGCCCCTACTCACAGCTGGGAGTGGTCAGAGATTTCCCCGGAGATAATTATAGAGAGACGTTTTTAGAGAGAAGAGAGAGAGATCTGTTGAGAGCAGGTGATAGAGATCATTGTAATTTTGACATAAGACCCGAAAACGATTGTGCTGGGCATAATCAGTTGTGCATCTGGGCAAGATTAAAGGTAAATAGTTTCTAGTTGGCCTAGAAGGAACGGAAAAGTTAAGGCGACCTAAGAGTTCGGTAGAGTCTACATCACTAATGATTAGCTTATGAAGAAAAGAAACGCCTAGGACTGTTCTGGGATTAGCTAACGAAGGAAGGTTAATAAGCAAGAGTCTGCTGGAATACGATGGCAGACGAAGGTTAGGGTCCCAATTTAGTCCACGAAGAGCAAAAAGCAAAAATTGCTTTTGTACTGATTCAATACGATCGATATGCTTTTTATATTGCGGACACCAGACGGACGAGCAGTATTCAAGTACAGGACGGACTAGATCAGTGTACAGAAGCTTTGTGGTGTATGGATCATTAGATTCCTTCGACCAACGTTTAATGAATCCAAGTACACCATTTGCCCTATTAACAATAGAGGAGATATGAGGATTGAAACTCAATTTGGGGTCAAAAAGAATACCAAGATCAACGACTGTAGATATTCGTTGCAGGGGTTCATTGCCAATCGTATAAATTGCCAGCGAAGGTTTGCAACGATGGAAAGTCATAAACATGCACTTGGAGCAATTAAGGTGTAAATGATTAACCAAGCACCAAGACTGCAACCAGTTTAAATCATCTTGCAATCTAATGGAATGTGTCGGGTCATTGAAAGATAAAATAAGTTTAACGTCGTCGGCATACATAAGTATCCGAGAATAAGATAGTATTGTGGGTAGGGCATTAATAAAAAGAGTAAAAAACAAAGGACCAAGGTGACTACCTTGCGGTACACCGGGCGTTAGAGAGACGAGCTTTGAAGTGTCTGAACGTAATATAACTTCTGCTTCTAGTGAGAAAAACTATACTGTTTTCAATGCAAGCGTCCCCAAACTTTGTATTTATTACTTTTCTGCGCCTTTTCATAATTTTACCAAGTTTGATGAAAATCGGAAAACTTCTAAAAAAAAGTTTTAGTAAAAAATTTTTTTTTGTTTTTAATGCTATCGCTCCCAAACTGGTTACTGATCAATATTATATGATACCACAAAATTCTGCCAAGTTTGATCCAAATCGGATTACTATTGCATATAGCTGCCATAGGAACGATCGGTCGAAAATGTAGTTAGTGGGAAAAACTTTTTTGTTTTCAATGGCAGCGTCTTTAAGCTTTCCAGCTATGAATATTTTTTTACTTCAGCACAATTCTGACGATTTTGATTAAATTCGGATGAATATATCAAATAACTGACCTCACGAAAGTGGCGCCATCTATGTACTCATACCTTGCGATATCACTCAACTAACATTGTTTAAGGCGAAAATTAAATTGTTTTATGAAAATCATACAAAACCTTTATTTCTATACAGTGTACAAGCTGCAAGGGTATATAAACTTCGCTCGAGGCGAATTAGCTTTTAAAATAGTCATTGAAAATATCGATTCTATCGATGTTTTTTACAACAAAATATTAATATCGAAATGATACTTTTTCAATATCGAGAAACCTGTGAGATATCATAGGACGGTACAGAATGGAATTTAGTGAGCGAGATGGGATACAATTTTGTACGCTTTCGTTTCAAAGTATATAATTCTGAATATCACGACATTTTAATAAAAAAAAGTTTCACAATGAAACCATTTATTTTGTAACCGGAACTGAAATACCTACATCATTTACTTAGCCTACTTTTCAGCGTCAACCATTTGCTATGCCGCATCATATCCTATCCACGTGTGAATAAAAGCCAAATTATTGTTTCAGACATTTGAAACCATGTTTGGCGTAAGACTACACAGCAATGCTGTAAAAGCACAAGACAAATTCAATATTTTGTTTCACCTGAGTTTCACTGCAGACAGGCGGCACGACGGAGAGTTGATGGTGGTGGGTGGAGTTTGGAGGGCCACCATCATCATGTACTGCTGTCAAGTTGAGGCTTGAAACTTTATTTTGATGGAAAACTTATTCCCCAAACTCTCTGCCCGGCTAATTTGGATTGTTTGTGGGTAAAACTTTTTACAAGTATTGTTTAAATAAAATGTTAGTTTTAAGTTTTAAGAGCGAGGCCACAAAAATACAAAAAAAAAAATGGACTCAAAGCTGGCAGGGTTTGCGAGTTTAAGTGGCTGTTTAGAATTAAACAAGAGGCAAGTTATTAAATTTTAACAAACAAAAAACAACAATCTTATATTGCAAAAGTTGGCACAAAAAAAAAGCCAGAAAAGAAAAGAGTACCAATTCAATTCAATGTAAATGTGCTTGAGTAACTTTTGCCCAAAAGTTACAAAAGCAGAAAGCAAACACACACACTCACTCACACACACACTCACATTCACACATCCTTGGGCACACAAAGCGGCAACTTTGGCAAACTTAAACACAGCCGAGCAACTGACGGTTTTGTGTAGTCCTAGATAACGTCACAAACAGGACATGTACAGACGAGTACACAACCCAAAAGAAGACATGCTACAAATACATACAATGTTTGGGGTATGATATATGGCCCAGGGAATCCACACACACACACACACACACACACGTGAAAGCCTTAGCTTTTTGTTAGGTAAAAGTCAGGCACAATACGCAAATGAAGTGTCTACCCCCATTCTCCGACTGATGCACCACGAAAAGCAATCAAACAATAAAAACAGTTGATGCTAAAATGGTCATCTCTTTGGCTGCCTGCCAAATGCCAGCATAATGGAACTGACAAATTTATGCTCCGCACGTTTGTTTTACACAAGAAGAGCGGGACTCAACTACAGGCACACTTACTAATTGCCTTCCACGTTTGCCTGCCAGCAAAAATTTGTTTGTTTGCTGTGGTCATGACTTGGCAGGAGCTGGAGCAGGAGCAGGAGCAGGAGTTGTGGCCATTGTTGCACTGAGTTATGACGAAAGTGGTTTGGGCTGTGTGTGTGTTTGTGTACGGCACCTCTGCATGTATGAATTTTGCCAATTTTATTTCCATAGTCTTTGGGGCCTGCCAATTTTAGTTTGCTTTATTTATTTGTTTGCCCATAAGTTTTGGCAACGTGCTTGATCCAATTATTGAGGCTAAAGCCAGACGGATGATCCAAAAAAAAAATCAAACTAAAACCGGTATGAATGGAACCTGACAGCCCCAAGTGCCAAGTTGAGCTTGTGAAGTGTAAAATATTTTCATTTTTTCTGAAATTACAGAGCGATTATTTACCCCAAGAGGAAAATTAAGAATTTCGTGAAAGTTCTTGATTTAAGCACGAAATTATGCTGCCAAAATGGGTTTTTAAATCTCAAAATTTATGATTTCAAGATCGGTTTGAATATGTATAGCATATTTTTGGATTGTTTGACGCATTTCGCCCATTGTAAACCTGACTAAATAAAGTACTTAAAGTGCTTAGTTTAAGAACGAATAATGCTTGGATCACATTAAACATAAAAAATTCGAAAATCAACCCTCTTTAATTTCAAGTGAATACGATAAGCCCACTTCTTTCTTTTCGAGGAAGTGGCAGCAAGTGTTAAATCGACACTAGGAGCTCTTCCTTACTTTTTGGTGTTTTATCGTAGCTACTGGCAAAAGCAAAGCATCCGGTGACCCGTTCGGCGCAGTACTCCCAGACGCTCATACACCGGAAACTCGCTCACAGAAACACCGGAAGATCGCTCACAAATTGTTAGTCATCCGCCAGGCGGTTTTAGGACAGCCAACGGCCAGGCCATTCTCCATCAACCATCCGGCAGACAGTTATGGGTAACCATCAGTCAGGCCGATCGGCACAACCATACCAGTGGGCAAGGAATGCTGTCTTTACTGGCAAATGTACCATCTTTTGTAATGTGCGCCTTTGGGACCAACTAGTCAGCGGGAATAACAATATCCCAGAAAACGAAATGATAGGCCCAGAACCCTAATGCAGCATACTTCAAACCTTAAGAGAGCTCCTTCGAAAGCAAGAGAATATACTTAGAGCCAGTGTTTGGAAGTACCTAGGTACAAGCCTAGATACAATCTATCAATCAATCAATCTCTGCAATGCGTTGTCATTAATGCGTACTACGCACGTAGTACGCATTTTTTTAAATATGTATATGTACGCATACGCATTAGAAATAGTAGGCTACGCATACGCACACTACGCATCAGACAAAAACTGAGTATGCGTAGTACGTAGTTCATTTTGTAATTATAACAACAATAATAATTTCATTTTGTGATGGCGGTCTTCATTATTCAGAATGCAATTAGACTGCCGACCGCGGTCGAATTCACGCGGTCTAACTTCCATCACCCGTTGCGAAATTATTGTTCACAAAGTTTTGTAACGCACGGTACAAAAAGTGGAGTTCACTTTGAAAGTTGAAGTGTGTTTTCGTAATTGTTAGCGAATTTTGCTAAATAAAGCACACAATGACTAATACTTTAAAAGAAAGATGACTGTAAGAGGAACCTAAAAAAAAAATTAGCAGCAAAAATATTTTGTCGGTTTTTATCAATGGACGTGAATTCTTTGTGACGCACGCTATATTTATACCCTTGCAAAGGGTATTATAATTTTGCCTAGAAGTTTGCAACTCATAGAAATATTCATTTCCGACCCCATAAACTATATATATTCTTGATCAGGGCGACGAGCTGAGTCGATTGAGCTTTGTCCGTCCGTCTGTCTGTCTGTCCGTCTGTCTGTCCGTCTGTTTCTACGCAAACTAGTCTCTCAGTTTTAAAGCTATCGAGCTGAAATTTTGCACAGAGTCTTCTTTTTACTGCACGCTGCTAATATGTCGGAACCGACCGGATCGGATGACTATATCTTATAGCTGCCATAGTTTGTTTTCAATGTTAGCGGCCTTAAACTCGGCCATTATTAATATTATATGCTATCAAACAGATTTGCAAATTTTGGTCAAAATCGGATGACTATAACATAAAGCTGCCATAGGACCGATCGGTCGGAAAACGGGTCTTGGTGAAAAAACTTTTTAGTTTTCAAGTAAATCGTTCTTAAAGTCGGTGATTCTTAATATTAAACGCTTTCAAACTAATTTCGACAAAATCGACATCGGGTGATTATATCTTATGGTTGCCACAGGACCGACCGGTCGGAAAATGAGTCTTAGTGAGAAAAACTTTTCTGTTTTAAATTTTATCTTTCTTCAACTCCGCGATTGTTAATTTGATATGT
This sequence comes from Lordiphosa magnipectinata, assembly GCA_037044535.1. Lineage (NCBI taxonomy): Eukaryota > Metazoa > Arthropoda > Insecta > Diptera > Drosophilidae > Lordiphosa > Lordiphosa magnipectinata. The sequence goes on from JBAMBO010001377.1 coordinate 839,938, forward strand.
TTTCAAAAAGATTCGCGAAATTTGGTCGAAATCAGATGTTTATTTGTCGGAAAATGGGTTTTAGTTAAAAATTTTGTTAGATTTTTATATAAGCGTTCTTAAACTCTGACATTTCAAAAACAGCATTTGCAAGGGTATAAAAACTTCGGCACAGACGAAGTTAGCTTGGCCTTCTCGTTTTCCATAATTTTATTTATGTGTTTTATATTATAATGCAAAACAAAACTTACAGTTAATTGTAATCACATGGTTTCTTATGGTTTCGTATGCATTCTTTTTTTACCCTGTGAACCCTCAGAAAGATTTTAGATAGCAAAAGTTTTATCAAAAAAAATATGCAATATTAATGTCAAAATGAGAAAAATTGCTTTTGGTGAACTGTTTTTGGCAGTTGCCTCTATACATATCATAGCATGTAAACATCGGCCGCAAATTATTATATCATGTTAAATAAGTTTGGCTACAACATCCATTAAGGGCCAAGCCGAGATTCAATTTATTATGGCAGCTGCAAATTGCACAAGTTTGCAAGATTTTGCTCCAGAGATATTTTTGTAATCTTGTCTTCACCAAGGTTCGTTTATATTTTGATACTTATTAAGTTTATGCAAAAGTAAGAAAAAGGGAGAATTTTTCCGGCTTTTATAAATTTTGAATAAAAAGTGCGTATACGCATTTGATTTGCGTACTTTTGAAGTATACGTTAGCGTAGTTGAAATACGCATACACACTATGAAGTATACGTATACGTACTTTTTAAAAAATGCGTATTGAAGCATTGACGCATTTGTATCTATACGTATGCGTATACGTTTTTGGTACGTTTTGCAGTTCTCTGAGGTAGAGTACTAGGTACTTTTCGTAAGTTTTTTTTTTCGTGCCCAAGTATTGATACCAATTGTTGTATTGATTTTCGGATAACAATTAATTTGGGGCTCTTGCATTCATTTCCAAGAAATATTAAAAAAAAAAACAGACTACCGCGAGACAACGTTGCATTGTGAAATTTGTGCAGAAATTTTATCAGCATTGTCTCGTAAAATTTTAACTTTATTATTGTTAAAAGTTACACCTGGCTAGCTCAAGGTCTTTGGTTGAGTATAAATCTTTATAACAAACACAAATCAACGGATATTAATAACAAAATTTTGGTATAGCAATTGGGTATGTCCTTATAACGATCGCTGTTTCGAGAATAACCAAATTCTCTCATCAGCAGACTTATTTTGCTGTTCATACTTCAAACCACCATCCAGTTGGTATTTAAGCCTCTTTCAATCGGCGAATAAAGACATAGGAATTCCTAATGTTGTAAATTAGCAGCCCGAATTTCGGTTATGGTTTTTTTGTTTGAAGGTGTTTGTTTACCAATGACCTTGAGCTAGCCAGCTGAAACTTTGACTAATATCAAAAACAGGTCACTAAAACCCATATACATATTTATTATTGTTAACAATGACTGATCAGTCACTAAATAATGAAGGAAATAAAGATTTACCGATGTTCTTGTATGGAGCATTTTTCAACCAGTATGGCAAATGTCAACTTTGTGTAAACAAAACTATTAAGTTTGATTAAAAATCTATTGGAAGTTTACACAAGCATTTGAAGTTGAGTAGCTACACAATACTGCATACATGTGTGCACAAGAATTTGAATACTTACAAACAAACACGCATATTTATGTATGATACATACATACATGCATAAATTTGTTTGCATTCCAGTCTATAGCAGCAGTTTCTTGCGAATTTGTATGCGCAAAACAATGTTGTTAATATATCACATATTTCAATTAGAGGGTTCACCCCAATAGTTACTCTTCCTACGAATCAATGAAAGCCAAAGTATCTAAAGTTTCCAATCATTCAACTAAGGAATCAGCTGGAGATATATTCAAGTATCCTAGTATCTTGAATTCCAACCACTACTAAATTTATTATAACAAATGTAACTAAATTATTTGATTACAGCTAAATGAACGCATTTGCGAATACATTATAGCCAAGATGTTGCCGCTCTGCCATGTTTTAAAGAAAAGTTTCAGGGACCTGTTTGTGGCTTTAACCCTGTTCAAAAACAATACGCTCTATGCTTAATAAAAGGAAGGCGGTCAATAATAGAAATGTCGACAATATGTTTGTATACTGGGGGTTATTGCTGGCTCGAGGTCAATGTTTTTAACGTGCTTCATTATAAAATAGTAAAACACAATTTTTGGTTTTCCAATATATTTCGAACCCCTTCCGGATTCGTCTTCATGGAAAAAGCACAGCGTCCGCTTTGTCAGCTGTGGAGTTGAGAACTGCTTGAAAATAAAAATTTTGTCTGTACGACTTTAGATATCTGTAGTTGCATTAACAAAAGTTACTTTGGTGTTACCGGCCACTATTTGGATAGCAATCAAAATCGTCATTCTCTCGTGCTCGCATATAAGCGTTTTCCCACTTGCTACTATATTAGCTGAAGTTTATAGCAAATACGGACTTAGAGTTAGCCAAAAATTTGGAACAGTTGCAAATAATGCATCCAACTCCTGATCTCTAATGGTTTTTAATATTCATTTCTAATCAAAATGGATGAATCATGCTTTTAAATTTAAAAGTACCTTTATTATAACTTTACCTTTACCTTAGGTCGGTCGTGGCGTACCAGTCGTATGTGTGGCGGCTGGTGCGGGAGGTTGTGGGTTCGATCCCGCCTCGGACCATCTAATAGAAAAAGTTTTTTCTTTCTTTAGAAGAAAGCTTTTACACACCCGATCACCTTCACCAGCTACTGGCGCCAGCTGTGAAGTAACTAGCCATGAAAAAGCAAATTCTCTAACTATTGCCGTTCGGATTCGGCGTTAAACTGTAGGTCCCTTTCTCTTGTGCGAAAAATTATAAGCACACACGCCAAGAGATTGAGAGAAGCTTGGCCCTGGCCCTCCTGGAGGGGTGCTGTTTGAGCCAATTTTACTTTTACCTTTACCTAGGTACTGGAAATTCCGGATATCTTTTATCTTACCTAGGTATATTTTTTGACGTTTACCTTGTACCTTACCTAGGTAAGAAAATCCAGTACCTTTCCAATCACTGCTTAGAACAACCTTCTGAGTAAGCACCAGGGGGCAAGGCTGATCCAACAAGGAAAGAAGTGACAATTACCCAACTCTATTCAGAGAAAAAATAGAGAATTTCATGTATGGATTCAGAATTTTCGATGTCAGAAGTACAGTAAGAATGTAAAATCTTAATCCAAGAGCGAATTCCTTTATCGAAGTATGAATGTTTGATCAATAAGTTCTTGTTACAACAGTTTCACAACTTGATTTAAGTACGAAAACCTTTCAAATCAAGAACAATTAGTGTTGAATCAAGAACTAAGAAAACTCACCAACAAGATAATTTATTCTTGAATCAAGAGCTCGATAAATTCAAAGCTTGAGCAATTCTTCTGAATGAAGAAATGACTCTCAATAACCGAATGCGCTCTCAGCTCAGTAGTTTGTCCACACACCTCACTTCAATAAAAAGCGAAACTGTGAGAGCGGTGCAACGCTATTCTCTCCCAATTTGCTTGCTCTCTTCTCTCAAATACCTTTCCTCCATAACCTTGCCTATAAATAGCAAATAGAGAACGAGTTTGGCTTGATTTTTAGAATGAAATTCTTGATAATTCAAGAACGAATAGTTTTTATACTCTGTACCAAAGGTACACAGAGTGTATTATAGGTAAGATTGTGCAAAAGTAACAGGAAGAAGGAATCATTTCCGACCCTATAAAGTTTATATTCTTGATCAGCATCAACAGCCGAGTCGATGTAGCCATGTCAACAGTTTGAGGATATAGCTTACACCTCAACTAGATTACTTATTTGGCTCCCACGAAAATACTCACATTCTTACAGGAAATAGGGCTTCTACGAGACTTAGAAGCTCAGTCGCATTGCAGTTCGATTGGATGACTTCTGTATATTCTCCAAGCTTCTTTTTCTTCCACTCTGGTTTAATCTAAAGACTCAGGAGAATTCACCTAACCAGGATGCCTGCTTTATGTTAAAGCAAGGAAGTAAAAAATGTAGCATAGATTGGTTAACAATGCTGCTCCCGTTCATTTTGAATGCCATTTATTAAACAGACATCTCCAGTGCATATCATGGCACGTTGTTAAGTACTTTCGATGGTCTCCCCTTAAAAATGTGTCATAAAATTGTGCACTATTCGTGGCACTGAAACAAAATGTATTCATACAATATAGATGGCTTTTTGCGGTTACCAAAAAAAAAAAAAAAAAAAAAAAAGGAAGAAGCGGGCACAATTTATGGGCCACTGGCGTGCAGTTCGCACAGCTCTGATAAAGTAGAATTTACATGCCTTAATTATATGCACCAAATGCAAGAGACAAGAAGCCACTCACACAATGGCCTGGCAGCAGCATCAGAGGCAGCATCCACCACCCGGAAACGGAAAATGGCAACCAAATGGGTCTGTGGCTGCGTTTCATTTCAGCAATTACATAAAATGGCCATAAAACGTTATACTTGGCGTTTATTTAAACTAAAGTTGTTTCCCGCCTGTTGTGTTGTTTGCCTTCAGCAAATATCATTTAAGTTAAGTTAAGCAAGAGCCAGTAAAGTGTCGCCTGTTTGCCAACATTTTAAGTTATTTGCGTTCATTTTTATACCCGTTACTCGTAGAGTAAAAGGGTCTACTAAAGTCGTGCAAATGTATGTAACAGGCAGAAGGAATCATTTCCGACCATATAAAGTATATATATTCTTGATCAGCATCAACAGCCGAGTCGATATAGCCATGTCCGTCTGTCCGTCTGTCCGTCTGTCCGTCCGTCCGTCCGTCCGTCCGTCCGTCTGTCTGTATGAACACCTAGATCTCAGAGACTAGAAGAGCTAGAGCAACCAAATTTGAAATGTAGACTCCTATTGTCTGCACGCAGATCAAGTTTATTTTCAATTTTTGCCACGCCCCCTCACGCCCCCGCAATTTGGAAAAAACGTCATATCTCCTACAGTTTTGATGATAGATGGTTCGTACTTTCTAGAGATATCTAGTTCTTAAAATTATTTATCGATTTGCTGAAGGAATGATAAAGATCGGATGAACGATACTCAAGTTATGAGCAAAAAACGATCAGTTAACACCCACCACCCACCCCACTCATAACCTAAGCATTGCGTTCAGCAGCAATCTTAGTGAGAGAGAGAGAGAGAGAGAGAGAGAGAGAGACGAGTTAAAAAATGTTGCATACTTTTCGGCTGACCCACCTCAGGCATACAGTAAGGCTATTAAACATTTGTTTCCATGAGTAACGGGTATATCGAAGTCGGTTAGAGCCGACTTTAACTTACGCTCTCGTTTGTCATTCAATTTCAGAAAATGAATCTTGTAATGACATCGCTACACTTAATGCTGCTTGCCTTGGCGCTAATGATGCCGGCATTGATTTATGGCCACAAGCGGGAGGAGCTGGCGGAGGGTGCACGTCTGGTGATGAAAACTCGCTCCGGTCATGTTTTACTACAGCGTGAGGCACGTGGAACTGTCTCCGAGGAGGCGGCAGCTATCTTGCCCAGAGGCGGCGGCGGCGGCAATGGCAACAAGCGTGTGAGAAACAATAATAAGAAATCGAATAAATCGCAGGATCAGGGGCAACAGCCTCAGACGCATGCAGAAAGAGGAGGAGGAGGTGGCCGCAAATCCTATAAGAAACTAAATCAACAACAGTCACAGTCATCGAATGACAAGCAACCACGTCAAATGATTAAGCAACAGCAGCAGCAGCAGCAACAGGGACATCAACCACATCATGAGGGCAAGCGGGCGGGACCGAAAGTGAAGACTTCTGAAAATGCCAAGGGTATGATTTTTTGTTGCCTACTTTTAAGCGTAAGGAAATCTGTCCGAAAATTAAGGTGATCGAAATGAGTATTGGATACTGAGTGTCGTGTACTGAGTATTGTGTACTGCGTATCGAGTACTTAGTATAGAGTACTGAGTATTGACTACTGAGTATCGACGACTGAGTATTGATTATTGAGTATCGAGCACTAAGAATAGAGTACTGCGAATCAAGTAATAAGTATCGAATACTGAGAATCGAGGACTAAGTAGTGAGTATAGAATACTGAGTATTGAGTACTGAGTATTGACTACTGAGTAGCGACGACTGAGTATTGACTATTGAGTATCGAGCACTAAGTATCGAATACTGAGAATCAAGTAATAAGTATCGAATACTGAGAATCGAGGACTAAGTATCGAGTAGTGAGTATAGAATACTGAGTATTGAGTCCTGAGTTTTGACTATTGAGTATCGAGTACTGAGTATCGATGACTGAGTATCGACTACTGAGTATCGACGAGTGAGTTTTGACTATTGAGTATCGAGTACTGAGTATCGACTGTTAAGTTTCGTGTAATGAGTATCGAGCACTGAATTTGGAGTATTGAGTATCGAGAATCGAGTACTGAGTATCAAGTACTGAGAATCAATTACTGATTACACTGTGCAACACTAAAAAGTTGATAGAGTCGAAACTAACAAATTCTGAAAAAGTATGATGGTAAGACAAAAACCTTCGCTGGGTTTGGCCTGGTTAGCTGCCGTTTTCTTTTTATTGCATTTTGAAGTTTTCAGCTTCTGATTGTGATTCGCAACTCCATATCTCGTAAACTATTTTGGATTTCACTTTGACGTCTTAAAGGAAGTTGTTGCTCTTGGCTTGGTTTACAAAACATTCTTAAGTAGCAAGTCAAAAAAGTCACATCTTTATACTCAAAATAACAAAAATGTCTTAAAATCATCATGTTTTCCCCTAATTTTGTACTGTTTTTCAACTTTGTCTTGAAAACTGTAACGAATTTGACTAAGCAATGCAGGACAAAAACGTAGATTGGACTTAAATAAACAAACGATTGGAACACACCAACTTCATTCGATTGGTCCTTCCTATAGTTACGGGCCCTTAAGCATGTAGAATTGGAACCAAAACTCGGAAAATGGCAATTTTTGGTACCAATTGGCTGACACAATCAAAAATTTCGATTGTTTTGTATTAAATCAAGAAAATAGTAAGAAAACACAACTTAAAAACTGTAATTAAAAAAAAAATTTTTTTTTACTTTTTTAACGAAAATGTTCGTTTTTTCGAGTTTTTATGACAGTTGTACGTGCTTGTGGACCTATAACTATATGAAAGAGTAACTGAATGAAGTTAGTTCGTTCTTACGGTTTGTTTATTTTGGTCTAAGCTACAACTTTGTGCTGTATTACTTGTCCAAATTTGTAGCGGGTTTCAAGATGAAGTTGAAAAACTGTAAGAAGTGGTCAAAACTTGGCTTTTTTGGTCAACTTTTGTAATTTTGAGTATGAAGATGTAAGTTTTTTGATTTGCTACAAAGAAATGGTTTGTAGGTCAAACCAAGAGCAACAACTTTGTTGAAGATTCAAAAGCGAAATTCAAAGAAGTTTACGAGATATGAAATCGTTAGTACTACTCTGAAGCTGAAAAGTTCAAAGTGCAATAAATACAAAACGGCAGCTAATCAGACTAAACCCAGACAGATTTTTTATATTACCATCATTCCCTTTCAGAATTTTTTGGTCTTGACGCTATCAACTTGTTTGAGTTCAAAAATGTCTCACAGTGTTATTGAGTACTACTCAGTAGAGTGAGGGGTATCGAGTACTGAGTATCAAGTATTGAATACCGAGTACTGAGTACCCGAAAAAAGTGCGGGATCGGGCGGAACGGCATTGAATTGAAAATTGTTGCTCATGATCGGTACGGGACGGGATTAGTGTAGAGAAAACAAAGTGTGCGATTCTCGCGGGACCCGAGAAAAAAGTGCGAGATCGGGCGGGACTGGATTGAATTGAAAATTGTTGGTCGGGATCGAGACGGGACGGAATAGACGTGGTCGGGATCGGGACGAGAATGCATTTTCTTTCCGCGCCCATCTCTAGTATCGAGTACTAGGTATCAAGTACTGACTATCGTGCCCTAAGTATTGAGTCTTATAGGTAAATGTGGTGAAGGAATTTGCACCTTTACTATGGGACAATGCAGAAGAATCGTAGCATTGTCATGGAAGGGTGGGTAAAGAGAGGGACGACTAACATCTAAGTTTCCTATACGAATAAAGTCTCAGATGGGTTTACGACTTTTATAATATCTGTTATTTCCCCCCTTTAACTTCGAATTAGCTTTGATCTTACGCGCACTTATTAACCATACATCTCAGACGTGTAAGAACCCCGACAATCCGGCGAGCTAGAACCGAGCGAGAACATAGCGAGAGTGCGCTACTCCCACTGACTGTACACCGGTCTTCTGATTCAGTACATTTCCATCAATTGATAGGAGGCCAAAATCTTTTCACAGAAGAGTCAAATCACATTTAACTGCACACCGGTACACCGGTTTTGTATAAAATATGCACCTTTAATGAGCACGGTTGTAAGTTTGAATTTGTACTGATTCACTCTTGCGAGCGATCTTGCTTTTATTAAGAATTTCTCATCGCTTAACTTCTTACTTATCTAAGGATGTGTGTGTTTAGTCACATCCGTGTATGTAAATATAAGAATGCGTTCGTGTTCGTGTTAAGTGTCACACACTGGATAACCTTTGCAAGTGGTTCCAATGGCGGGTCCTTTTCAAATGGTGTGTCTGACCCTTGATACAACTATGATTGGCGCTCTCTCAGTGCGCTCTCTTTTCGGGACTCCGCAGCTTCAGTGTGATGCTGTCCCTTGATCATGGAGCAATGAGTATTAGAGATCAAATTTGCGCTGCTTCTCAATTTTGCCTGGTTTAAGCAATAGTGCCTTATATACTATGAGCGCGTTCACCAGCACACACCAATCATCTAACATAAATCATCAATCAACAAAAAAGGGTTTGGCTGCTGGTGAACGTGTTTGATAGAATTTTCAGGCAACAAAGTAATCGATATTTTTAATTTTTGACAGCAAACTGCAAAATAGAATTTAAAACATACTATTAAATTTATATGACCGTCGTCAATAGCACCCACTGCTGCTGGAATCCCCCTTGAATTTTCCTCATGAATTTGTTAGCCATTTAATGTTTGTTTTATGCCCTTCGAGATGTGCACAACAAACTCGAATATCCAATAGCTAGATCTTTAGCCTATGTCTCCCATGTCGAAACGGTCACTTACTTATAAGGACTCCTGTTTTGCCAGCAGTCAAACAACATAGCGCTAATTTTTATTAAGAATTACGTTGGCAATTAGTTTATCCAGGGCCACGTAAAGAAGGGTCTGCAAGTTTTAATTTTAATTTTTTCAATGGGCAATGAGCTGAGAGTCTTTAACGTTGCACGGGACATTATGTATATATATTTTTGTACTGTCACAACAATGGAGTACGCGGGGCTGCTTCTTTTTGAAGAGGCGGCTTTTCAAGCTTTCCTCCTCCGCAACAACCAGAGCCTTGCATGAATTTTCGCGAGCTACTTGCGAAACCACGTCCTCTGCCAATTCATTAAATAAAAACAAAGAGGTTTCCACATTCATTTTGCATTTACCTTGACAAAATTCCTTGTTTGTTTACTACTGACAGCTCTGTGCTATCGATCAAATCACAATCAAGCAATTCTAACAAACTATTTCTTTGATGTATTTACATCTAACACAATCACGAAATTTGGCAAACATGATTGCACATCTTGCCTGTTCACCAGCACAATCTAACAAAAATAGTCGTTTGTTTGCTCATTGTTAAATACTTTATACTGCCACATAGGAAATCACAGTGGTTAGAGCGAGACGGACATATTCCCAAATGTATCCAGAGAGCATAAATGAGAGCGAACAGCTGACTGAGGCAGCGCAAATTTGATCCCTAATACTCATTGCTCCATGACTTGATACAAATGTTTGTTTGTTTTGCCGACGGGAGTTCGAAGGGGACTGGTCGCAACTCATGCATCTACTATATGTATGAAAATCTGTAAGTGCTTTGATTTTGGTTTTATTCACAACACATACCGGTTGCCCTTTTTCTAACGCTTAAGCAGGGCATCCACACATGAATTTGTTTGATAAATTTGTTGTGGTCGACGAAATGTTCGTCGTTGGTGGAGGTGTTCGTGACAGATTTTTATGTTCGACTTTTTGTTAGAAGAGAATAGAAACGTTTCTATCTTGCGTGTGTTCGTGCGAACATGTTCGTCAATGGATGGGAACAAGTGCACGAACATCATTTGTCAAAAATATTATATTTGTAGAGTGAACACGTGCCCAAATAAGCAACGAATTTTGGCTGCAATTTATTGAATGCCACCAAAATGATGAAATAATGCTTTAAGCTAATTTGTATCGCCATCTACGCTATGATTGTGTTAGTTTTCGCTGCCACATTTTCATGTTTACTCGTTGAGATTTTCAAGCAAATGATGTTCGTGAGAAATGTGAGAAAAAAATGAATTCTTGTTTGACAAATTTGTTCGTTGAATAAATTTGGTATGGATGCCCTGCTTTATGTGCGCACAAATTTTTGTTTGTTTTGCCGACGGGATTTCTTAGGGGTGTGTTTTAGTTGCACTGGTCGCAATTCATTCATCTACAATATGTATGTAAATCTGTAAGTGCTTTGATTTTGGTTTTATTCACACACATACCGCATTTGAGTGTCCGCCGTTCGTTCTTTTTCTAGTGCTCACTCTCGCAATCGTACATATCGTGGTCGAGTCTCATGTTCCAGTTTAAACAAGTTTTGTTCGGAAGTTTCAGACCCAGCATATGTACGCTTTTTCGCACCATTTAACCCCAGTTTTTGGTTCGAATCTGGTTCAAAGCATCCAAATATGTAGTTTGGCTGGGTTATTTATCTAGAAGGTTTAATTTTTAGTAAAAATTCCGAATCTAATTGATTTTAGCCAATAAGTTCATATCCCAACTTATTCCCCAAATAACCCAAAACCTGACTTTCTCTTGCTTAAGTACCAAAAAGATTGGCAAACTTCCATCATTTGCAACACACTGACCAAATTATTATCCCAATTGATGCCCCATTAAAGCCATCTATATTAACAAATGTGCAAATGGTCACTGCATACTAACGACCTTACTTCATTTCACTTTAACAGTTTACAAGCATAATAAATTTGACAGCCCACCACCAGGCCTTAGGCCATCAATTGGCCTGCACACACACACACATTACAAAAACAAAAAAGAAACAAAATTATAGCCACAAGCAATTTTCTTGTTTTCTTAGACCCTCATAAAAGGGTTTTGGCCCATCAGCTGTGGTACAAATAAATTAAGTTGCGGCAAATGAGTAAAGGCCACATTTCAAAGCTTATTAAGTATGTACGTTAGTAAGCATATACGATACTTATAGTGGACGAACTTAGGTTAGGCTTTCATCCCCCTTCAAATGTTTCTTTTTGCTGCCGAAAAACGTAAAGGCCAAGCAAACTTCGTCTGTGCCGTAGTTTTTATACCCTTTCAAATTCTGTTTTTGAAATATCAGAGTGTAAGAACGCTAGCATCAAAATCAACAATTTATTTTTAGTCATCTGATTTCGATCAAATTTCGCGAATCTTTTTGAAAACATATAAAATTTACAAGCGCCGAATTTAAGAACGATCAAATTGAAAACAAAAAAGCTTTTCTTACTACGGTTTTATGGCATGTGTAAGATATAGTCATCCGATTTTGACTAAAATTTGCAAATCTGTGTGAAAGCGTGTAATATTTATTAGTTTTGACGGAGTTTGGGGACACTAACATTGAAAACAACAAAATTTGTCTCTCTAAGACCCATTTTCCGACCAATGGTTCCATTGGCAGCTATAAGATATCGTCATCCGATCCGAGCTCGATTTGATCCCTCAGTCGGATCCAATTCGTAAGGTCCTATATTGATTTAAGCTCTATATTCGTACTTGATTAGATGTCGAAGTAGGCTTGGTAAAAGAATACCCGAGATTAAATTGAGCTCGATACTCGAACTACATTCAACTAAAAAAAGGATTGCATCAAAAATGACTGAGATAGCTTGATGTATGAACTCATTTTGACGCCAAAAAAAAGCATCTCACAAGAACACCATGCTACTTTTTAAACGACCTTTTTCATTATCAAACCAGCATGGAGCCGGCTCGAGGGAATTAAAAACAGGACACAAACAACATTACAATAAATGCTGGTCGCTATTGAAGATTTTATACTTGTTTTCAATAGAGTTGACCCATCGACTGCAATTCAGCAGCTACCCTTTCATGCTGGAAGTGCTATAACTGGTAGGGAATTCCCGGGCACCGATTAGTGCAAAAAACCGACATCATCAATATCTCCTAAGCTGTCAAAAAAATTTGAGTGTATACCCATTTAGCCTGAGAGAGCTTTTCTCTCTCAGTTTTGAACTTGCTCTCGTATTCTTTTAGCTCTTTCGCCTTGACATTGGAATTCTATACTTTCTGTAATCTTGAGTCAGGATCATTTGTTTTTCAAGTACACTGAAAAAAAAAATCCGGGATTTCCGGGATATCCGGGATCAATTCATGCCGAAATGGTAACAAAAATGGGTTGATCCTGGAATGGCATAAATCATTCCCGACAGGAACAATTTAAGTACGGATAATTTTTTAAATTTTGATCCTGGTTTTAGCCTGGCCGAACTTAAACTCATCCTCCTTTTCGAACATAACTTAGTCCCATAAGAGATAATATTCTAATTCGGTAGAGATAGATTTGTGCCCCATTTTCGAACTCAACTTTGTTCCATACGAGATAATATTCTAGTTCGGTAGAGATTGATTTTTTTTTTTACTTATATATTTTCTGATATTTTCTTACAGGCAATATATTATATGTAGATATTGTTTTCGCATTTAATAAAATAAAATATTTGTGTAATAAATATTAAATACATATATAAATATTTTCCGCTATAATACTCGTTCTCGCTTAGCCAGTTATCCACTTTTGATTGGGCAGAATTGATTCATCTTCATTGGCAAGCTGCAAGTAGAAAAAATTTTAAGATTAAATTAATAAAAAATGCAGATAACTATAAATGTCTAGATAAATAGATTAGATAACTAAAAATGTATAGAAGTTCAAAACAATTTATCTACGAAATTGTGGGAGATATGGCTCATTTCTAATTTTAACATGCGGAATGGCCAATGTACTCACTTCAGTTTGTCTCCACAAGAACAGCTTCTGCCTAAAGTCCATACGGGGGCCTAAAGCAGGGATCGCTTCTCGAAGGTCTTCCGCTGTAATAAGCTTTAAGTGCTCAAACTTAATACCCGCATCTGTAAACAATGGAAATAATGTTAGGGAACATTTAAACACTGGAATAAAGCCGAAGGCGCTTACAGTATCTTACAGCTTATTTCAACATTTTCTTTTAATGAGCTCTTAAACTTTTTTAAACTATTTATTCAAATAAACTGTGATACACTGTATGTGGATACATAGAGTATGTCAAAAGTGTTTTGACACAGAAAAAATATAATATAATATTAAAATTTTTCACTTATTTTGCAAAAAAAAGGGCTTTTTATAAACGGTAAAATTTTGTTCTTATTTTGTTTTACCATTTATAGAAAGAACCTTTTTTTGCAAATTTAGTGAAAAATGTTAATAGTTTTTCTGTGTCAAACTACTTTCTTGAAATACTGTATGTAAATGCACGCACAGTCACCAGCGAGAAAAAATTTGAGTAAGGCGCGCATTTTTCATACACACACATACATACATACATATGTGAGTTTAAAGTAGGCAAAGCATTGCTTCGACACCGGGCTTTACATATGTATGTACATATGTATGTCTTCACACATAACCCGAAAATTAGAAGAGCGCATTAAACACCAAACTAACGTTTGCATGTACACACAGTCACAAAACAGAAAAAATTTAAGTAATGCGCATTCTTACCCGCTATCATATACACACATTCATACAAACAAACACACATACACCGCCGTAGCGATTGCAACACTTTACACAATACACTTTACACTCACCTGCCAAATTCTCCACATCATGGTGCAGGTTCTTGCTTTCGCACCATAGTTTTAATGGTTCATCGGCCATTTCACCGTTTTTTTCAGTTTTTCCAATTAAACTTTTTCACTTTCACTTCACACTTTTGTTACTTGAACTGCGTCGAACAAGCGTCACACAAAGAATGCAGGCAAGCCGAAAAGCAGTCTATGCTGCAAAAAGGAGATCGAACAACGACGAGAGAAGCAAAGAGAGGAAATTCGCTTTAGCTCTCAGTTTGTCCGCTCTCTCACTCTCTCAATTGGTTGTTACGTACGAAGCGTACATAAAACAATCCTTTTCGGAATGATACATGCCCACTCGTACTTAAAAATTTAATCCTTCTGTCGGGATCAAATCACACTTTTTAGGATTAATTTCGAGCTAATTTTGTATATAGCCAATTTTACAATTACAATACAAGAACAAACTTTGTTAAAGCTGTCGGCTAAACGTGTTTCAGCAAGCTTTACGGCAGCCACAGGTCGATTATCAGGCGATTGAGTTACACTACACACTTAAACACTCGTGGCTTACTCGCCTTGTTGTTGTGTACACTTAGAACTCAAAAATATCTCCTTTGCTCTCACAAGTTGTTGCTTTTGCGTGCTTGCAAGAGTTGTGTTACTCCTGTACGAGCTGTGAACGCCCACAGCCCGTAGTAGATCTTTACGAAGCTACGAGTCAACGCGGGTATTTGTACTTGCAAATACACGAGCTCGCGTATACAGTGATCCGTAAATACACGAGTGCTTTTGCATTGTTTCTTTTGTGCGAGCGTTGAGTTGTACAACATTTGTAGCACGGGTGAACGAGCCCGTATCAGCTCGCGTATACAATGATCCAATGTTATATGTCACACACAATGGCCAATGAAATAACCTTATGACCCTAGGCTTGAGGTTGAAGCCCAGTCCCAAAGGTTTGCTGTAACGGATGTTCCAAACGACAATGACCCTCTATAAGAAGTAGATGGTAGAAGGTAGTCGATCCTTCTGGAGCGTTCATCACTGGAGGATTTCGATGATCCGGAGTCTTTCGGTTTCCTTCCACACCAGAGTAACCTTTCCGCGGTTACTCAAAAATAAGGGCCAATTGAATATCCCAACAAAAACGGTGCAATGGAAGTTTACAACTTTTATTAATTAACGTAAATAATGTTGTGTCTCGCTTGAGAGTTAAACTTAGACTAATTAGCAAATGCACAAGCTGTACAAGTAGAACCTCAGCAGAGGCTGCTGAAAGGTTTGGAAAATTACTCCAAACGGGAGTTCTTCTGACGCTAGCTCTTGGTTTTTTATTCGCAACGGGACCTTGTTTACAATATTGGTATTAATAGTCAGCTAGAACTGGATTCTGATATGCTTAAAGCTTAAACATCTTACAAAAGCTTAATCAATAAATAACTAACAAAAATGTGGCATACTCGCGTGCTGAAAACATGATAATAAATATGTTAATATGTTACATGGAGCTGATAAGAATATGTCACTGGCCGTGTTCACCAGCAAACATCAAAAATCATACATCAAACATTATCCATTAAAAAAAAAATTGGATTGGCTTATGCTGAACGGCTTTGGTGGAATTTATCGAAAGCTATCGATTTCATTTTAAATGACAGCTTGAATTTTTAGGTTTTTTACATCCATTACAATCACAAAAACCAGCCATCGTGATTGCACAACACATTCGTTCACCACAACAATAGAACTAGATCCATTGATTTTTATACTCTGTATCAAAGGTACCCCTCCCGCCACCACCCAGCTAACCACCACTGAATTCAAACAAACACAATCTTTGGGAGAGAGAAACTTAGAGATGAGCGTATAACAGTGTATAAAGCTTAGAAAGCTCGAAACTGCGTATAACACGTATAACGAGCTAGCAAATGCGAGTGACGGCATTAACTGGTACACAGTATCTTATAGTCGGGCTTGACCGACTTTCTCACTTGTTTTTCATCGATTTATGCTGGTGAACACGGCTCTATTTATTCCATTTCAGCATTGATTCGCCTTTAATATAAGAAAATTTCTAAAAATGAAAAAGAAAGGCGCAGCCTAAAAAAATGTACAGTCTCCGATAGAGCTTGAAGTGGGTCCCATTACATTTTAAAAGATTTGAGATTGAGAACTATTGAACAATGAATAACGATTGAACTTAGAACTAAACGAACTACAAGTTCAAGTACTTAAAGAAAGTACTGCACCCGGTAGCCCCAACTTTAATAAAAAGTCAATTGGGGAAAGTTAAGGGGGAATAAACGGTTGCCTACTTTTTCGGGGTGCGTTATATTTGTCATTTTTGCCGTGTTTGGCAATTGAGAAACAATTTAAAGTTAAGCTTTTTCCCTAACGTATTTTCCTTTCAAGTTTGTTATGACCCTTCGGGGGGTTTTACTTTTTGTTTTTAAAGCGCACGCAGCCAAAAGCAGGCGGCACCAAATTTATTTATGCAAATGAAGGCAAAATTTTATTAATTTTGCATTTTTAATATAAAGTGTCTGTGTGTGTATCTGTAGTATGTATTTAATATTGTGTATTTCAGCCTCCACCTGTCGTTATGCGAAGAGTGCTTGGTCGGATTGCGATGCCAAGACAAATATGCGCACGCGCACTTTATCTTTGAAGAAAGGAGAATCCAGTTGTCTGCCCACTCGCACCATGCAGAAGAAATGCAAGAAAGGTGAGTGTGCCTAAGCCCACATTTGTACATATCACAAAAATTACCCGTATCCGCATCGAAAAGGTAAAAGTGAAAGCTTAACGGCCTTTTGTTTCCCCTGCCAAAGGCTCGACGACCCCGACCCACATATGCAGTCAGGCTCAGCAGCCTCGCCTCAGAGCAGCGGTTGAACGAAATGTGACAGCGTCAGCGACAGCGCATTTCCTCCAATTAGAAAATAAGAATCAGCCAAGTGCATTGTTAGGGTCTCAGTCGCACCAACTAACGCTGCTGCTGCTGTTGCTGCTGCTTCTGTTGAAGACTTTTAATTAAGTGCACGGCGAATGGTACGTTTTTTTTTTTCCAACACGAATGCAACGAACAATGCTTAATTCAATTTGTTTCCTGTCAAAATGGCGCATTTCCTGCCCAAAGCAAAAGCGAGAACCGGATGAATGTCAGCCCGTGCCGGTACCCTGAGAACTAGTTGTAATTGAAAAGACCCAAAGCCGACACAAACACACACACACAGAGCTACACGAGTTATTTGTAGAAATAAAGTATGTTAAGGGATACCATTTGGATTGGGGTAGTTGTGCCACTCTTAAACTAGCCAAATTCCATCTAAGGTTAAAGTTTAACTCACAAGAGCACATAGAAGCCCATCAATTCACCTCACAAAAACGTCTAATTACTCGATTATAAAATTTGATTTATTACTTGGACCATCCTGTTGAAAAGCGTCGATTTGAGGACATAAAAAGGTAATCAAAATGGCTCTGTAGCGATCGCCATTGACGTTTTCAGCATCATCTTCAATTCATCTTTCAACTCTTCTTGAGTCATCTGTACTTTGTAGGCAAATAGTTCCAGGACTTTGTACAGGATTCTCCTCAAACTGGTGCGACTAATGTCCAATTGCTGCGATTGGCGTCGAGTTTACCCCTAACCTGATTGCCCGTCATCTCTTTTTACAAGTCTTCAGTTGCCAACTATTAAATCTTCATAATAATCTAAGAATATTTCTTGATTTTTTCGACCGCTTGAATAGTGTTAAATTCTTTCAGTTATTCTTAAAGGCATCGTTTAGCAAATCTATAATTTCTCCTTTGCCTAAAAAGCAATCTATACTCGGATAGAATTGCGCATCTCCCAACAAAGTGTCGAATGACCTCGATTTCGTTGGTGTTGCAAAGCTCACAAAAGTTCGTTCCACCTTGTTGAAAAGTGTATTTAATTCCGTTGCGCCAGATCAAGGCTATGATACCGTTCTGCTTTCTAATTGGACCAGTCTACTAAAGGTCTTTGTAGATTCGTGTCACATTATTCATTTTCCTTTCCAAAAGTCGTATATTTCGCATACATAACAGCTCCAAACAATGCTAAAAGGACCACTAATCAAATTTAGGTCTTTTGTCCAAAAGAAAAAATTTCTTCGCTAATATTGCCTTAGACATAATATGAGGGAAGACAGTCGTTGCTTTAAGTGAATAGTGTTTTTTGAATGTATTTAATTTGCAAGTCCAACATATACAGGCAACTTTTCCATATTTGTCTCAAGCGCTATCGCATAGCTTGGTGTCGTTCTAGGTAGGCAACAAATACGTTTAATATAAAACGTGTAAAATTTATCTACATCTTCTTAAAGTGTTTAGCCCCAAACTTGCGCGCCATATGCCTGGATAGATCTGAACACTGCCTCAAAATTCTTTAGCTTCATGTCAAATGAAATATTGTTTTTTGACAGTATGCTCCTCCAAGTATAGTTTATACTTTTTTTTCGCCGCTGAGTTTCGTTTCTCAATTTGTTTTTTAAAGGACAACTTCGGGGCTAGTACAAAACCAGAGATTAGAACCGTAACCTTTAACCGCTAAAAACACAAAAAAATTTGTAACTGAAACCGTAACCGAAAAAAATGTTTTCTTATAACCGTAACCCTATAACTTTTTTTAACAAACCCGGTTATCAGTACGAAAACAGAAACAAATATATGGGTTAATTTCGGTTTTTTCTCTACTAGTACAAGTTTCGTTAAGATATAAGTACAATGAACATTGTACATATGTACATGTATGTATTTATTCATAAAAATTGGCTGCTTATTTATCTAACGAGCACAAATGAAGAGAGCGAACGTGAAAGAGATCACGCAGCTAACTAAAATCTTTACCTTCATCTTTCCTTATATGTCGTACTACACCGACAATTTGTTTGTATGAAAACGTAAGTATTTACTCATATGGTTGTTGTTTGCGCAACCGCCTTTTTCAAATTACCCTTTTCCCTTTACCATGTGAATGGAAAAGAAAGCCTTAAACATATGTTTACCCAGCAAACATTTTTTATCGCGGAAGATAGGAATGCGATTCTTCCAGTAGGTATCGCTTAACTCCGGCGATATCGCATAGTTATCGCATTCTTATCTCCCTTCGGGAAGAAGTGTGCCAAGAAAGCGATTCTTTCTGGAGATAACAAAGCGATTCTTCCTGGCGATAAGAAGGCGATTCTTCCTAGCGATAAAAAAACGATTCTTCCTGGAGATATGAATGAGTTAATGAGTCTCTTATGTGGAAGGATACGAATTTTTATTTTTATTATTCCGAAAAACAACAAACGACGTCTGCGCCACGCCGCTTGTGAATAGTAACGCATCTAATATGTTACTTGTATTAAATAAGATGTACTTTTATTGAAAACATACACCAATTTTTGCTTTCTTGTAATTCTCAAGAACGAATTCCCTCTCATTCCCGCCCATATAAATAGTGAAATTGAAATTTGTGACGAGAATCGCATTTATATCTTCAAGGCGATATTTTAGCGATATATCGCAAATTTACCGATTGGACGAAAAAAAAACGATACCACATATCGCTTATTTATCCCTTGTATGTTAAGAATGCGATACCCTATGTATTTTGTTTGTGTAAATCGCCAAACTACAGAAAACTCTCCCCTCAAACTATCGCCAAACTCTCTTTTTGACGATAGAGATAAGAAACCCGACAAAATGTTTGCAGGGTAGCCATATGGCTATGTATGTATACATGTGTGAGAGAAAAATGTTTCTGGCACGCCGTCATCGTAACAGCTTGGCGCCGGTAACTTGACTGTGCACAGCAAACAATAGAGCGATTGTTTAATCGCCAATCGCCAAAAAGAGTCTTCTGAGAGTCGCGGGGAAGATTATCAAAAGATTTAATCTTCTAGCAATCTTCCCCGCGACTCCCAGAAGATTGTTTAGTCGCCGATCGCAGAAGAGCGTCTTCTGGGAGTCGCGGGTAAGATTTCTTGAAGATTCAATCATCTGATCTTGACAGTGGATGGAAGTGAGGAATGAGCAATTTTTATTTGCTTGTGTTTCCCTAACATTTTTCAAGTGCGCGATGCTTCGTTAAAACAAAAGCATTTTCCGGGAATTGATTCTTACACCCTTCTGTTAGCCAGAAATTAAAGATGCCTGCGTTTTGATGCGCAAAGTGGATGGGAGACCATTTTTACTTGTAATTGACGTTATCTTTCGGAAAATCTTAAAGCCAATTGTCAAAGCCATGGGATGTGAAAATTTTATCATCCCGCAAAATGTTAGAGATGATGTCATTCGCCAATCAGGCCTTCCTGCAAAGGACATTTAAAACGAGAACGAAGGGAATATGATTTCCCTTAAAATTGATGACTTGACTCACATGGATCGGTCATTTATTAGTAAGAATGTGAAATACTTGTCTTTAAAATGTTTCTTTTAAAAAGGTCACTTTATTTTTGTTGCAACTTTGGCAACTAAAGAGATGTTTTCGCGTCACACGGCCACCCATCTTAAAGACGGTATCATCTGATTCGATTTGGGGCTGTGATTAAACAGATATAATCCTGTACCACTGATAACGGATGCAACATGGAGGAAAATGTGAATAATTTGATTAATATTGCGTGTTTTCAGGGATTAGATGTGCTGCCCATACCCTTCAGATAGCCGTCAACGCAATTTTGAAAAAGCCTGTTCGTCAGCACTTTACTTCTGTATAGAAATTTGAATTTAGTACATTTACTGAATAAAAGAGATTCCAAATGGAGCCTCTTTGATCTGCATGATTTGTCAACGTGATAGCGCCTTGAATTTGCCTCGACCTGACCGCATCAAAGGCTAGCCAGCGATTGAAAGGCTTTTTACTCTCTTCTCCCCAGCTTCGACATGCGTTCGGCTCGTATATGTGAAAATCAGGGGTCGGCAAAACACAAAAACACACATGCTCATTTTGGCATTGCGTGTGTGTGTTTAGCAACGCGAGAGCGCGCTCATTTAGCATTTCTTTGTTGTTGCAAAAGAGAGGAGTATAAGCTCGTATACTGTCGGTGTGTCGACGTCGCTGCCGCAGAGCGATGTCGTATACACTTCAGATAGGGAGGCGCCGGACTCTGGTGTAAATTGCGAAATGTCTTCGCCCCCCCAGGGGGTACTGGTGACCATCGCTATCTTAAACCAATAACCGTAACCGAAACCCGAAACAGAATAAGGTTAATACAGTGGACGCTCACAAATTAGAACTCTCGGAAATAAGAATCTTCCAGAAATTAGAACCAGTGTTTTTATTTCATTGAACGCTCTGAAATTAGAACCGCGGTTCCAAAAGTTTCATTCGCATGCAAACTTTTGACAAGCAGGCACATATTCGGGGATAAAAATTAAGTGAAAACTAGTTTAAAATGTCGAATAAGCGTAAGAAAAACACTTTGTTTTTGGAAACTAAAGCTAAAATATTAAAACAACTCGATGAAGACGTTCAAGCAAACCGTTTAGCCTTAGATTACAATATGGTAAAATCTGCCATCAGTTATATAAAATCGAAAAAGGAGTTAATCTTGAATGCCGTATCAAACACATTCCAGGAGGCAAAAAATAAATCCTTGCACAACGCTGAATATCCTGAAATGGAAACTCGTCTTTATGAATGGTTTTTAAATCAACGGCAAAAGAAGTGCACTATGACTGGACCAATATTAAAAGCGAAAGCTAAAACTATCTTTGGTGATGTATATCCCAATCATTTTGTGCAAGCGATAGCTGGTTCACCATATTTAAAAATCGACATGGCATTCGTCGGGACTGTAATGAACTTCTGCTTACTAATCACACTCTCTCTTAGAAGCTATTGACCAGCGAAATTCCATCGGTATAGAGGAAATCGAAATGTGGAATGAAGACGAGTTTGTGGAACAGGAAGTCAACTGCGAAGATGTGGCTTCAGATGACCTGGAAGATGCGGACTTAGATGGCACTCAACACCTTCAGATGGTACGGCAATGGAAAGCGTCAATAATTTGATTAATTGGTGCAAAAATAGTGAAACGCATAATAGTAAGCACATGGCTAATCTTTTGGAGCTCCGTAAAGACATTGTGCTGTCTAATTTAAAGAAAACAAAAAAACAAACTAACATAACTGACTACTACAGTAAGCATGATAACTATAAATAATAAAAGAAAAATAATTCTAAATAAAAGTCATTAAAGCCTTTTTTTGCTCAATTATGAATGAATAAAATATTTTTTTTTTTTGAATGTTGAAAACAAATTAATTTTAATTAAAATAACATTCCCTTCGAAGCATCTTTAGCAGAAAAGAAGCCATTTTTTTGCCTTATACGACATTTCAAAAATGCGTCCAGAAATTAGAACTACCCCAGGAACCAACTGATTCTAATTTGCGAGCGTCCACTGTAACCGTAACCCATATCCCACAACCGTAATATAGTCGTAACCGGAAAAAAGAGATCGGCCAAAGCAGTAACCGTTATTCGTTTCGGTTTTAATCTCTGGTACACCCATTTTTCCGTCGCTGACAAACGCCCTCCTCTTCTGAAAACCATGATTTCGGACTTTGACATGTTTACATTCATGTTCGAGGTTGCGCAGTATTGCTCCAATCTATGTATCATTTGTTGCAGTACTGTAACATCTTCAGATTCTCTCCAGAATGCTATTGTACACAGTGGCTAGCGCGATTATAAAGCAAGTCAATGCGTTTTTATAAAACTCATATGATATTCTTTCATCGCCCGGAGCCTTACTTTCTTTAGTGCAACCTAGCACTTGAAGAACCGGTTATTACTTCATTCAATGTGCCAACTTCAGTATAATTACCCACAAATAAAGCATCGGCTGATGTCTGTGCTGCATTTAAAAAGTTTTTAAAGTAGCTTTCAAAGTCTGAGGCTGCAGTATTAGTAGAAAATGAGTAAGGTATGCGAATTAAGTCACCTTATAAATCTTATGATCTGCTGTCAGAGCTTTGCTAATCATTTTTTCAATTTCTTTTGTTTTGCTTAGTTTCACAATTTCCATGCTTGCAATAACAATGTTAAGCACAAGACTCTATAAGGAGTCGTTAATTTTATTAAAAAGCTCACGCGCCTCGCATTACAGAACGAAATAATTGAGCTTACATTATCAGTTTTTGTCTTCGTACACGTGCATACAGGCGTAAATTTAAATGAGATTTTTCGCCATAAGTTTTTGCCAATAAAAAAGTGATGTTTGATTCATAATCTGTAGATTTGAATCTAAAATTAACTTCAATTTTGCAGGAATGTTTCAAAGCCAATACCTCTCTAATGAAGTTAAGTTAAATTGGCTCAAACAGCACCTCCAGGAGGGCCAGGGCCAAGCTTCTCTCAATCTCGTGGCGTGTGTGCTTATAATTTTTCGCACAAGAGAAAGGGAAGCTCTAATGAAGAGCGACCTAAAATATCGCCATATCGCGAAATGGGGATGGCGAGAAGATATTTAAAATTTCCAAATTATTTTAAAGATTCCGAAAATCACAGAAAAAGACCTTGTTTTGGACTGAAAAAACGTGATAACAGAGGAATTAAAAGAAAAGAATTAAAGAAAACTTTAATTAACAGGCCATATTTCCCACGAACTAGCTCTCCCAGTATCGAAGCGTCGTCTGCAGCAAATTTTACGTGACGATCAATTAGATTCATATGAAAACAGGACCGTCAAATGTCAATTACTTCCTAGGCACAAAGTTGCCCGTATGCACTTTGCTGATATGCATAAGTTTTAGGACTTAGAGTGGCAAAGCCATATCTTTAGTGATGAAAAAAGTATAATTTAGATGGTCAAGATGGGTATCAATAATATTATCGGGGTATACAAACGCCAAAACAAGTAAGCGTGTTACGCAATTTTCAAAGAGGTTCGCTAATGGTGTGAGCTGCATTTGGCTTTGCTGGAAAGAGTTCAATATGATTTGTATCACATAAAAAGAACTCTGAAAGGTATGCCGAACTATTTGACAAAGTTTTTGTAATTATGGACAAGAATATTTTAGAGATTCTTGGACATTCCAACAGGACAATGCTGTGTACCACGTTTCTAAACTATTTTCTTTAGAAAAACAAATATCGGTTTTGATGTGGCCCGCAAAAGGTCCAGATTTTAATTCCAATGAAAAATTTTATGAGATAATTTCCAACATAGTCTACATGCATAGGAGGCAAGCTAACAAAGTAAAAGAACTTAAAAAGTCTGTTATCGTAGATTGGGCTATATTGGATGCATCAATTCTTCGAAACTTGGTTAATTCAATGCTAGGACGTGTATTGAAGGTTATTAACAGTAATGGAGGACATTTTTAGGTATATTTAAAAAATCACGGTGACTAAACCTTATTAAAATCGTATTATTCTGAAATTATCAGTTCACCTATTTCGTTCTGAAAAATATAAATTTAATTTTTGAAATGTTGAAATTGTATAACTCTATTTCATAGTAAGCAACATACATATGATCTGTCTAGCAACACAGAATAACATTATAAGAGAGTAGGGAGCCATCTCTGTTATCTAAGCCGCTCTCACTCTCACTAGACTTAAGCAGTTGCATTGTTATAATTACGTTCAGTTCTTCTATACACATTAAACCATTAACTTGCACACGCTGCGTTGTTCTTTGCGGTCGGGTTATCTACTCCTACACGTGGATATTCCAACATTAAAAAGTATTATGATTTCATTAAACCTTTTAAGAATTGGAATTGAATTGTTACTTCGTTTAGTTGAAAGAAAAAACAAAAATATTTGAATATATTTCCAGCTTTAGTATATATCAAGGATTATATGATTGTAAGGTGACTTATTTCGCATACCTTATTATTATATCATCCTTGCCAGCTTCCACCAATCCTTACTACATTTTACTTGGTCCATTAGCTTCTCTACTTGTAATAATTAATTTTTATGTCAAATATTTCCATAAATGATCACACCTGCCCAGCTTGTCGCTATGACAAGGGTTCCTGGTCGGACTGCAATGCTGAGGGACAAATGACACGTGAGGATAAGTTGAAGCCAACGGATAATCATGGTGCAGCCAGCGAGGGTCACAACTGTGAACCAGTGCGTACCATTAACAAGAAATGCAGTCCGGGTGGCAAACAACAACATGGCATGGGTCGTGCCAACAAGGAGCGTAAACACAAGGAGAAAGGTGATTATGTCCACACCCAATACTTAGGCCTTAATTCAAATTTTGTTCCATCGACAGGCACGCGTCGTACTCCACTGCCAACACAGCCGCAGGCTTGAGTGTAGAGCGAGAGGAGCAAAAGCAGCCACAACAAAACACATAATTCTTAGCATTCATTTAACAACAAACAAATTCGTTTTCCTAGACATTTAAGAACTCGGCAGTTTGGAACAAAAACAAAAAAAACAACAATTTTTATATAAAATTTGACATTTTATTTGTATATTTTTGTAGTTTTTGCACATGATTTAAGAAGTTCAAATTGTGGCAATAAATATGAGATGAGGGGGACGAGAGACATGAGAACGTTGAAAAAGAAAAAGAGAACTAGTGTCGCTGCTGTAGGCTATTTGAGTAACGGTTGCCATTGGAAAAGCCGCCAGAGTTGCCTCCGAAGCCGCCGCCGCCGCTGCCTCCTCCGAAACTGGATCTAGGCGCTGAATTAGAGCTGAAACCACCACCGCCACCGCCGCCGCCTCCAAAACGATTTCCGCCACCATTAAACGAACCTCCACCTCCACCACTGAATCCTCCTCCTCCACCACTATTAAATCTGGAGCCTCCACCGCCTCCTCCACCATGACCATTATTTCTGCCCGGTCCGCCGCGTCCACCACGATTATGTCCTCTGCTGCCACCGCTGCCGCCTGCATCCCTGGCCATATACTCCAAATCGGGATTAACCGATTGATTCGCCTCGCGCAATATCTCAATCAGTGCACGGGCACACTTGGCATTCTTCCGTGTAAAAAAGGCATACGAAGTGCCCGTGGAATGTTTACGACCCGTGCGTCCTATACGATGTATATAATCCTCCGAGGATTGCGGAAAATCAAAATTAATGACATACTTAATGCCATCCACATCCAAGCCACGTGCCGCCACATCAGTGGCCACCAATATATTGGCACGTCCACTGCGAAAATCGTTTAGAACACCATCCCGATCCATTTGGGACTTGTCCCCGTGTATGGAGCCCACGCCCACGCCAAAGGCATTAATGAAACGTGCCAATTCGTCCACCTTCTTCTTGGTGGCCACAAATATGATGATTTTGCCCGGCGCCTGGGCCTGATCATAAATATGCGATAGCAATTCCTTTAGCTTTGTTCCCTTCTCATGCTCACTGCAAATGTCCACATATTGACGTATATTGTGATTGGCCGAGAGCTCCAGTGAACCAATATTGATCTGTATATAGCTACCGAGAAAATCTTCGGCCAATTGTCGCACCTCCTTGGGCCAAGTGGCACTCCACATTAAGATCTGACGATCGGGTCGTATTTGGCCCAAAATTTTACGTATCTGGGGTTCAAAGCCCATGTCAAGCATACGATCGGCCTCGTCCAGAACCAAGTAGGTACAGCGGCGTAGATTTGTGGTGCCGCCTTGGAGGAAATCCAACAAGCGACCGGGAGTGGCTATTACTATCTCCACACCTCGTTCCAAATCGTGAGCCTGCTTAGAGCGTGGAGCACCGCCAAAGATGCAAGTGTTGCGCACATAGGCAGTCGAACCAAAATCATTGGCCACCGACTGTATCTGCTGGGCCAGCTCACGGGTGGGTGCCAAAACTAAGGCAATTGGGCCATCACCTCGTTGCAGCGGCTCCTGGCCATTGATGTGCAAAATGGCAGGCAGTATAAAGGCCAACGTTTTGCCCGAACCCGTTTTGGCTATGCCCACCAAATTATTGCCCGACATGGCTATGGGCCAGGCCTGGGATTGAATGGGTGTGGGCTCCTCATAACGCTGTCGGCGTATCTCCTGCATGCAATAGTCGGGGAAGCACACTTCGTCAAAGAATTGTATGGGATTGGGTGCAGCACCGCGTCGCACCGTTATCTGATGCTGGGCACGATACTGTTCAACCTCCGTCGCCGGACGATTACGGGTAGTGGGATGCTCCTGATAAAAGTTCTTCTGGAAGGGTTGCAGGCGCAAATCCGACCAGTTGATGCTACGCAAATCTAAAGTGTAGGCGAAGAGAAGAGGATTTATTGAGTTTTCTTCTGTCAGAATTCCTACTCACTATTAAAATCATCGTTGACAGCGCCAGCTCCACGATTTAGGCCACCGCCTCCGCCGCCGCCGCCACCACTGCGACGCGGACTACCGCGTCTGTCTATGCGTCCGGAACGCACTAAAAATGTGTAATTCAACTTGCACTTTTCGGTAACATTTTCTTGTGTATATTGCTCACCTCCTCTGCCTCCACCGCCGCCGCCCCCGCCACCACCACCACCGCCATTGTTGCCGCCACCGCCAAATCCACGATTATTATTATTAAAGCCGCTACGAGGTGGCGACATTTTGAGTCTTTTTCGTGGTTTACAGTCTTCACAAATAGTTGTTGGCACTGCAAGGGCAATTGGTTTCAACTTTAAATATTAATCTCAAGCACGCACACACACACACTCACCCTCGAAAACAGATTCAGCAAATTTTTACATTTGCCATCAATTAGGGTTGCCGCCAGTGTTGCCAGCTTTACAGAAGCAAAAAAAAAGCTGGTTTTTGGTGGGAAAAAGTCGCAAAAGAAGCTAAAACTTGAATCCAAGAAAGCTGAAAATTGAACTGGTATTTTGTTTTATAAATTTTCAATATAATTGTAGTTTTTGTAATATAATTTGTATACCATTTTAGATATTTAGTTGCTAGATCTAGCAAAATTTGAAAGTGCTAATGCTATTAGCTACAAATCCGCTCATTTTTAAACTATGTTTAGCCTTTTTTTTTTTAGCTATTTCGTTACTTTTGAATCGTGGACGAACCGATGATTCCAGCAGCCCATTAACCAAACCACACAGTTCATTTTTGTGGATATAACGGTAGTTCGAGAGTCTCTTTCGGTTGCTCGTCAGCCCAAATGCAACAATTTTGATTATTGACGCATCCATTTAGCCAGAAACGTGCCTGTGAAAAGAGTAATCCAAAATTGGATCATCCAAATGGACCATTTAAGGCGTAGTCGCAGTCCACATTTGATTGAAATTATCTTTAAAAAGTAAATGTCAAAGATAGTTCTTTTAGCCCATAATTAAGATTCCGACATTCAATTCCTTTTTAAGTGTTTTATGTGTAATTTAAAAAAGAAGTTAATGCATCATCCTTTACTTTCCTTTGTTTGAACAAAAGATCGATAGATTTCAGAATGTCTTAGATATTGTTGAAACTAACTGAAAATTTAGGTTCGGAACAGGTTCAGTTTCAGCAAATATTCTCAACATTGGTTTGGTTTAAGATTCGGTTTACAGTTTAAAAAATGTTGGAGTTTCGGGTTTATACTGGTTCGGTTCATAACCGTTTTTAAGCCCTGATTTTAACTTCGTTTATAATAAAAACTCTCTCCAGTACAGCGTTAGTCCAAGGCAAGGACAACAATGAAATCGCAAAGCTGGCGAATTCCTGGTTTTTATTTGCTCCTACAAAATCCTATTAGGTCTAAACTTCAAACCAAAACTTTTCGGTAATTTCGGCATATTTTCAATTGGCTCTGGCGAGCGAAAATTTTCAATTCAATGAATTTTTTATTATTTTTAATCCAAAATTCCCGCTGGCCGCTGCTTTCGTAATTCCCCGCCAGATTTGACGGAAAAAAAGCTGTTCTGGCAGCTCATTTGGAGCTGTTAACGCGCTGCTTGGTGCTGTTAACGCTGCCCATTTGGAGCTGTTAACGCAATTCTAACGGGACCTTGTTTCCCGCGTTTTTCCGGCGTCAGTAGCAGTAACGTTTGTTTTTCCCGCCGCAGAACCCGTGATATAATTGGTTACCCAGTGCACCGACAACTGCTATGCAATGGGTGCCAGGTGGACAGTGGATGCAACAGCCCCAGTGGGCTCCAATGTCGCAACCTACGCCGTCTGGGCAATGGGACTGTTCTGACCCCACCTATGACGTCGCAACCTACGCCGTCTGGGCAATGGGCGGGACAGTGGGTGCCATCAATGCCACAACAGCAACAATGGGTGTGTGTTGACATCACCAACACCGCAATATGAGTTGCAGCCTAGTTTGGCACCGGCGGCCCCTCAATATGTGCCACAACCACCGACACAGCAACAGGTGCAGCCACCGGCACAGGAACAACAACCACCGGCACAACTCCATCTCGGAATCGTAAAGCTGTAAGTCATCTCTTGATTATTATTGTATATTCATTAATCATCAATAGTATTTGAAATCTGTCCTAGCTTAATGCTTTTTTAGTTTTTAATTAATTTAGTAACGAAAAGACTTGCCTGAAAAACTCTGGTACAATAATTTATTGTAATTGAAATGTGAAAATACAGCTCAGAAGAGCATCTCCCAATCTAGTCACCATTTAATTTAATTTACATTGTTTAAAAACCGAAGCTCTTTCTTCAAATATTTGACCTGGGTGATTAAAACTAGGCATAAGAACACGTGGGTAAACCAAATTT
The DNA here is from genome assembly GCA_037044535.1 of Lordiphosa magnipectinata. Taxonomy (NCBI): domain Eukaryota; kingdom Metazoa; phylum Arthropoda; class Insecta; order Diptera; family Drosophilidae; genus Lordiphosa; species Lordiphosa magnipectinata. Next base: position 869,603 of record JBAMBO010001377.1, read on the forward strand.
AAATTGAATATTGAAAGGTTTTTTTCTTAAATTTAGTCCAAATTACCAATTTAGCGAAACGAAATTAATATCTTCCAAAGTAAATGAGAAATCGCAATCTGTTTTTTTTTTCTTAAAGGTAGGAATAAAATTAAGAAAAAAGTTTTTAATTCAATTTTTTTTTATTTTTTAAATTTAAAATCAAACAATTTTTTTTTAGTTTTAAAATGAAAAAAAAATTTTTAATAACATTTTTTTTTTAATTTTTAAGCCTAAGTTTTGTTTTAAATTTTTTTTGTAATTTATTTGGCGACCTTTCTAATGTTTAATTAGTGTGAGTTGGCTGGCTCTAGGTCCGAAAAAGTTGCGTTTGTTCACAACTTGTAAACAACTTATGCATTGTACCACCAAAAAGAGCTAGTTGCCTATACAGAACTGTTTCATCGTTATCCCTAACGACTTTTCAGTAGGCTTTTTGCTGAAGAAAGCATGATTGCCAACTGCCTCTCCATACAATCATTGCTTAGATCAGTTGGGAACTGCTAGAAGCAATGAAAGCTAAAATAGACAAGCAATGAGTGCTTTCATCTTTCTGGTGGTAATGCTTAAGCTTAGGGCTGAACTTTTTAAGTGCAAAAGCTTGAACTTTTGAGCGAACTTAGAAGTGCCCGATAATTTTTTCGGTAGGTACACTTACATTTTAAGCCAAATCTCGAGTCAGAAACGTTAGATAGAGTCAAGCAAAGTATGAATCGAAAGGTTATTGAATTTTCAATAATCGTACAAAACATTGTTTTCAAATCGGTAAAGTAGTTTAAATTTAAAAGGCAAAAATATCTGAAAAAAAAAATTTTTTGAAAAAATATTAAAAGATAGAAAAAAATTTTTTTAATATTTTCTTCTTAAGAATCACACTTTTTCGAAGAAAATAAGTTATTAATAATGAAAATCTATGGATAAACAACGAATTGATATTCGATGATCGCAATACATCATAGCTTGGAAGAATATCGGCGTTTTGAATAAGCCATTGGTAAAATATCGCAATTTTTTGTCAGATTTCGATACGGTCCAGCTTACTTTAGGTTTTGTTATATAAAACTGTATAAAAAGATAGTTTTCCAAAGCCAAAAAAGTCTTTGTGGTGATATCATGTCATATCGGAAGTCGATAAAAAAAATAGCGCTTTTCAAACTTGAAAAATTGAATTTCGATGCGCTAGAATGGCCGTTTCGCCCACTGTGTGTCGTGAGCAGTCCACGTTCGCTGCCCTGCTTGCCAAGATCATGTTTTCACGCCACAATAAATTAGCTTTGTTCTTGGCCAAAGCACGTCCACACCCACAACCACAAAGGAATTAACTAAATGTGGTTGCTTATTGAGCAAAAAAAGCTCGTCAAATCATATGACGGTGGTCTCGGGATTCACCATCTTCTGCGCTACCAACTCCATAGCGTCATAGGAAGTGGAAATGGTTCGCCCAAGCCTAGCTTGCCAATCCCGGTACCAAATTCAAAACTTTA